>JASCZW010004669.1:0-64535 GCA_034211315.2 Aedes japonicus | reverse complement strand
GTGGAATACCTGTAACTAGAAATGAGAAGAAAAATTAGTATTTTCCATTAAATTCCAACTACCTTTGCTTGACAGATACGCGTATATCGCTACAATGTGCAGACTTCTCATGTGTCTCATAGTTAGCCGAGTTATTTGTACGAGACACTGAAGAAGTCTGCACGTTGTAGACGAAATACGCGTATGTTTCAAGATAAACAAAGGTAATTGAAATTAAATGGAAAATACGAATTTTTCTTCTCATTTCTAGTTACAATTATGACAGTTTTGAGTTGCTTGGGATGTGATATTCTCATTTTTGTGACATTCTCATTTCAATGACCTTTCATTTCACTGACAGGAATTCCCACTCATTCTGTGTACTTAAAAGTCAAGAAAGAAGAAAGAATAAGTGACTTCGATCAGATCACATTATTCCACATTTTATCTGTTAGTCTTCAGCTTTGACTATCTTTTTCGCTGATAATGTTTGGCTTGAATAATATTCGGTCGATGAAATTGATACTTTGTCTATATCGATTCACAAAAGATGCTACCTATGAGGTTTCCTTCAACGGGAATTGGATTTCGGAATACTTAAATATATATATTTACACATATACACCGGTATTAACACTGCAAACTATCGCTTTTACTGCCACTCGTTCCAACGGTTTACACTCAACTGTCTCTACAATTCTAACTCTTCCACTTTACTCTACTACTGCCCTGTCATTGTCTCTGTGTATGCCCTATCAGCGATACCTGTCTGAAACACTGATCGTAAATAATACATAGAAGATATCACACTACCTCACGGAACTGGTTGAGGAATTACTGCTCTTTCTTCATTTCAAGTTAATTGCTTATCATAATTATAGCTCATTGCCTGCTCTTAACAAAATATTCTGGATGCATTTGTGAGCTTTCAATATCTTTAAATTTTAACAAAAGTATAGAATGATTGTCCGACAAAATCACAATGAAACTCAAAGGCTAGGGACACGTGATATTTTTTATACGACCGAACCGGGAATCTGATGTCTGAATTCGAACTTCCACATGGTCTGTTTTGTGGTTGTGCCTATATCGACTGAGCTAAGGAAGTATCTGAAATAACTGTCCCGTATTTTGATATTCGGGTGCATATTATTTCTCATTGTTACAACATTTTACCGAGGGTAGTACGAGCATTTTTTCTAACTATAGTATAGAGCACAATCTGTAAAATTGATTGCAGGGGAGATGGGTGCGATATCTAATAAGGTGTGGAAACCACTTTCTTGATATTCGATTACTACCAGTCGATTGCATGGCAATAGTAGATAAGAAATTAGTGAGCTGAACAGCTCAAAACCCTGTCAACTATGAATTGTTGTTTAATGTCGAACTAATTTGAAAATTTAATCATTACAATTTCAAAGATATAGATAACACGTCAGTCCAGTGAGGAGAACCACAAGGCTTCCATGTTTAATATCTAAATTCCTAATCGGACTCGAAGCCTCTTATAACTAAACCAGAGATTAATTTTAATTCGTTGAAATAAATATTACTACCATTCTGGTTCGAACTGAGTCGGACAACATTTATACACGCTTCGATAAGCTTTGATTTTTATTGCACTTCTAGTGGCTACACTTGAAGGAATCAATGCAGACATTATCCCCTACAATAAATTATTGCCAATAGGGGTTTATTACGGTTGTCACCTTCAATATCACTTTCACTTCACTTACAAATCACCTCACTTTTTTATGCTATTACTGATATAACCATGATCAAAAATGAACTCCGTGAAGTGGAAGTGATATTGAAGTGAAAATCGTAGTAGCCCTCAGAAAATCTACGGTTTGTATCACCTTTTTCGGTGGCGTGATGGTGTCGTGGCAACCATAATAACATCTAGTTCATTCTAGTCGACCCCTCGGATGAACTCATATTTATATTTTTTCACTTCGGGGACATTCGTAGTAAGGTTTTTTGTTTTCACTTCGTTTTCACCGTGAAGTGAAAACCATAATAAGCCCCAATAATTGCAAAGATTACATCATAGAATTATATAGGAGGTAGAGATTAAATACTTAGGTACTATTTCATATCAATGCGACTTCACCTAGACAGCTCCATCCGGTTATGCGCCAGTATTGCAGAGATGAGACGTGCAAATCTTACAGTGGTCATCCGGATTCTGAATAACTCCTTTGCAAGTTTCTGCTAAGCTCGGACCTAGAAGCGTGCATCCTAGGCGCACGAGTTGACGATCGTTTACTAAATTATAGATTTATATGGTGAGTGTTCATTACCCTAATTAATAGCAAAAATTTGTGCTTACCGGTTGGTTTTGTCATCACGCAGGCATATTTACCATCGCTCTTCCAGGCAGGTGCTTCTGAATCTGTCAAGGGTGCTTGTCTTGGTGGCCAATATGTGGTTGAGACCCCACCGACTAAGGTAGGATTCCAGGGAGCTGCGGTATTCCACCACTCTGTATTGGTCATACCGGGCCAATATGTGGTTGAGGGACCACCGACTATGGAAGGATTCCAGGGAGCTGCAGTATTCCACCAATCTGTATTAGTCATACCGGGCCAATATGTGGTTTCTACGCCTCCTCCTATGTTGGGATTCGAAGGCACGCCTTGATTCCACAACGGCGGAACTGTGTTGGGCCAGACCGGGGGTGTTAAATGAGGCTGGTTTCCATCCTGGGGGTACTGCGGATACGGAGGGTACTGAGGATCCCATGGATTCTGCGGATACTGTGGCAATACCGTCGGAGGCGTCAGGTTCGGAGGATATAATGTATTGGCTTTTTCCGACCCTACAAATCCACAAGGCTGAACAACCGCCCTGGACAAGGCACAATCATCACATTGATAACAGAGCAGCTGTGCGTCAATGGCTATTAATTGAACAAATAAAGTTGTAATTTTTTGATGATAATATGCGCCGCTTACTATGGCAACTCCTAAGAAAAAAGACACACATAATGGATAACTAGGGCATCCGGGGACGACTGGACTACAAAAGACTATTAGCCTAATATAGTATCAATTTGTGGGTTCAAGTCCCACCGGTTACCGAGGTTTTTTCCGCAAGTTTTATCACACTCATCTAATCGATGTGCCTTTTTCTAAGCAGGTATTCCTAAATTTTCACTAACACATCAGAATTAACTAGAAATAATTTAACAACTTACCTGTTGCCAAGACAGCTACCAAAAAGGTAGTCAGTTTATGATTCATAGCTATTTATTTTGAAGACACTTAATTATTGTATTATCGTTTGGGCTGTTCCGGTATGAACTGAGGGTAATTGATCGAGGCGGTCTACTTTTATTCACTAAAATTTGCATATCATCTTATCAGAAAATCCACTCTAGTCTTCGCAAATCGACCAATCGTTTGACCGTGCGAAGACGTCTCAAATATATTAGAAACTGAACTTGTTTATCTGATTCTGCAACATCTTCACTTTTGGTTATAGTATTGGTAACATGCACTAGGCAAATTGCTTCAATGATGCTTCATCAATGTCAGTTTGGAATGTAGACGTTTGCGCTGGATTATAATTGGAAAATTTGAAATTTCCCACTTAACGACCATGTAAACAAATTCATTTGGACTCTGGAATTTGGAGGATCATGTGGTGATTAAATTACAGAAAAATGCATTTCAATTGCCTGTGGATGCACATGTTCCATCAAACCGCACTATTTTCATGGAATGTCATCATGGAATCCAAATCATCCAACCACACAACGTGTTATCAGTTGTGTCGAAATTTTACTAGATTAAATACACCGTCGTGTGAAATAATTAGATGTGTCGCACATTGTGCTGTAAAAAAAGGAAGGGAAATCCCCTATCGTTGGCCACTGTTGTCACATTACTGATGGTGAGAGTGAAAGAGCTTAGTCGAATGCCGGCATGGGAACCCATGAGCAGTATTGGTAGTACCGTAAAACGGGGTGAAATAAATCAGCAATGATCAGCAGGATAGCGTTTTAAGTTGATACGTAGAATGTTTTCTGTGGAAATCATCGACAATAATCTCAATGGCATTTGATCATATGATTCATATGAATGTTTAGTGAGTTTAATTTAAATAGTTGAATGAATTGTGTTTAATTTAACCAATTGAGTTGATGGTGTCATTAGCTAGTTTTCTATGTATCTGTATCTATGTATCTATTTTAATAATATCACGAAAAACGTTAATCCCATCTGTCTACATATTTTAATCGTACTGATTTTATTCCAGAAAAAAATATAAACAAGTTAACGCTCTCCACTACTACACCCAAAAATATAAACGTCAACAAAACTTTTAAAAGAGGCTATGCTGCTTTAAAACCATCACTGTTTCTATTGTCGCTCATATAGTAGCACTGGCGATGCGGTAATGGTATTTTAACTGCCGAGTTTGCAACAAGCCTAGTTATTTGTCTTTAGCCCACTTTGATTGCACGGTGTGATTCTATAAGTGCCACAACGCGAATAAAAGTCCGATCTAACGTTGAATCGTGTCTTGGAGGAAGCTCTATATAGTACACATAAAATGTAACACATCCCAAGTAGCACACTACGATCATAGTGAGTTGTAGTAACTTGATTATGACTTAGCAAGTCATATTTATGTTATTTCTACTGAATGGCAACAAGTGTGCTGCTAGGGATAGCTTTATCAATCTTCAAGAAAATTTCAATGCGCCGTATAAAATTAAAGCAACTGAAAAAAACCCACCAGATTTTATTTAATGGGCAACTTTGAAACTTTGGTATCAATTCAAAATAATGGCAAAATAACGTCAAATCATTCGCTGCCAACCAAGAACTGAGCATGATTGTGGCGGCCATTAGCGCTCGTAAAAACCGGGATAGATCTCTTCTCGCCAACTTCGTATTGACGCATTTTCTCAAAATTCCACGCGGTGTACCTCTGTTTACTCCATCCTTATGGGAGATTACATTGCGACGTTTCGTGAGACGCGGTTGTTCGTTTAGCGCCGCGTGGACTTTCGTGTAAATGTGCATTTGGGAACTTTACAACAGCCACGTGATGTATCATGTTCAAGGAATCCGTCAATATCTGTTGCGAAAACTGTGTCGGAAATCACATCTTTTCGACAGATTTGGAGGATAAATCATAGCTAAAAAGGAACTAAATTGATTTTGTTTGTTGCAGAAACAGCTTCCATCTATCAGTATCTGATTGTGTTTTGACGTTTCACTCGGATTCAATCTGACACATCTGTCAGTAAGAACTTCGACTAGACCCTTTAAAAAAAATTGAAGTATGAAGTAGATCATTTGACAGCACATCACGTGTGTTGGGTAGCATGCATTTAACCAAGACTAAATGAAAGGGTTTGTTTGTTATTCTTTCATGAGATTATTGACAACAAGAACGTTTGGCATGGAATGCTCTATGAATGATACGATTTGAACACGCACACTAGCGTTGATGTGTATGTTATACAGTATGTAAGCAATGCCGCCAAATTCAACAGAGATGGAAAAATATGATTAAATCTGGAATTTTATTGCTCGGTAAATATTGAAAAAAATATTTATTTAATCTATGCAAAAATAAAATAGTTCAACTTTGGGCGATTTGTAGCACTCCCACAAAAAAGGTGATATTGAAGTACTGCCAAACTCATTTCATTCGAAGAAGATTCATAATAAAATAGTTTGGCAACATCAAGCGAATACGTCGATTGTAAACACTGTTCAGAATAGGTGCAAGCGAAGTTAAATTATTATGAAAATTAATCCCATAGTTTTCTAGTTCTCTATCACGTATTCGTAGATTCTCGTGTGGCTAGTGTAATAAGTGAAGTATGATTTTTATGGTTTGTGCAATTACGCAACCAAAATGTGTGAGAATATAGTGCAATTAAATAGAAAACTTGCCCTAGTACGGTTAGCTCAATACGACGAAATTGTAGTTTGAGGCCCTTCGGTCGATGATACATAGTAGACACTGATCTTATTTTCTATCAAAACTTAAGTAACTGATTAGTGTACTGGTCGAAAGATCATATTTGATCACCTTTGTATGGGTCCCTTCACATTGCTCAATTCCAGGCAATGAGAAAGCGGACTCGCTCGCAAAGTCGGGCACCCAGGAAGGTGCTTTGTATGAAAGTCAAGTACCACACCGTTGAAATCTAGGACGACAGTTACATTCCATCACTCCTGTTGTTTCATCGAGGGCTTGGTTCAAGCACTCCCACGTAAGTCGTGGTTTCAAACGCGTGATGGCTAGGCTTATGTTCAACCACTACCGATAAGATGCACACCCCTACCGAATTAACCTCGTGGACAGCAATCTTTGCCGGTGTGGAAACGTTTATGGCGACATCATAAACGCAGTTTGGAAATCCACGGATTATAACGCCGCCAGAACACGCCTTTTGAATACCTTAGAGTCCCAAAGGTGACAACCTTATGTGCCGATAAGAGATGTGTTAGAGTCTCGGGACATCTGTTTTATGCAATCGATTTATGTGCATCTACAAATATCTAGTATAAAAGTTTAATTGGCATGTGCATTTATTTTTCGCTATTTACTAGTTTTTGTTTGTTTTATTCCGACATCTTGAGGTGTCTCCTCGTCGCCCAATGGCAACCACAACCGGCCGAACACAAAAAGGGAGCCCTGACCATACTGTTCAAAGTTGTAGTGCTGGTGACAACTATCGGATGAGACTACAGAATCTCATCTCCACGTTCCTCTGTCCAATCCATCCCAAAAAAAGGTCACTTATTTTAGTTGTACTAATCGTAGTATTAAGTCCGATTAAGCCTATCAAATTAATGAACTAGTAAAAAAAGTAATTGCTTATCAATCATGTCAAAAATTGCAAGTAGTTTGCAATGTTATTGAAAAGCGAGCGTACACTGAAAATAAATTTTCGTTTATATTACAAAATCGAAGGTAGAACTAACAAATCTATTCGTTGTTTTCTGCAACGAAAATGATTTGTACTATTTAAGAAGCTACCTTCGTATTTAATGCCACACGTGCTACTGTTAAAAACACTAAGCATTACTTGACACAGAATGAATATTCGTCCATTCTACGAAAATAATACAAAGAGCTACGAGTAATTTGTCACCAATAAAAAAGAAGTGTCTCTATCTGAAAGATCTACTTTATCGGCTCAAAATCTAATTGAAAACAAAAGCGCATCACAAAGGGTCGGGGTATAAATTTTTAATGTTACTGACATGGGTTTCGATCCTATAAATTTATGAAAAGCTGCTATTGACTCCGTGGTTGATCTTACTAAGCCATGTTGACTTTCGAGAAGTTACTTGATTATTGTGCATGAGGTTCTCACTCTCGACAGCGCTTTTATTTCTATTTTGGGATAAATTTATGATTCCCGCCGTCCCAGCAGGAACACTAGCACTTATGAGTACGATTGAATAGAAGCAGCGATTGGCTGGTCTTAACGGAATTCATTTTGTGCATTGTACAAAAATTGTGTAATGATAACTTTTTGTTAGATGACAAGCCATATGAATGTTTTATACAATTTACGAGACATTTGTTCTATGTACAAAATCCATGTTTACGAAACAAGTGAAAGCTAATATACGAAAATAAATTTTCAGTGTACACAAAATAGACAGGATAAAGTACACCTAATATAATATTAATTATTATTATTCATATTTATATGATCTCTGTATGTTTAGTTATAACATTCGTAATTGGGTGTCTTTGACGATATTTTGCTCTTGCTTTCTTAGATTTTATTTACTGACAGTTACTTAGCTGTAAATAGACGAACGGGTGGTACATCGGCTGAGAACAAACTGCGCGATAATTTTGACTATTTCAGCACCCTACACTTGAACAATGGCTTGTTGATTTCTTCAATTTTCTTATTTGAAAATCCAAAACTTCAAAATCCCAAATATTGCTTATCTATTTTTCTATATATCACAAATCGTATTCACATTAATGCACGAACCCTCTATTTTCAAATATTAAACACCTAGTTCACTGTACCCTTTTCAAGCCTTCTCAATTGATTCATTAGGTCACTGACACTCCCAGTATCTACATTTTGCAGCACTAACCACGATTGCACATATGAGTCATGCACACTGAACAGTTGACATGTTGTCCTCCCGATGCGATGTTGCATGTTTCCTCAACGGTTGGCCCCAACTCGGTACATCCTCGGCGTATGACTTCCCGGTTGTCTACTGTAAGATTATAGTTCAAATATACTTTGAAAAACAGATAATCTATATATCAGTTACCAATGAATTCTAAAACCAGGCAGACGTATCGAGGGCTAGGTGGATCCAATGAAATCACCAACCGAGAGTTCATTTGCTCAGTTGGCATCAAGGGGGTAATTGGTGGCGTTGCCAGATCACTCGGAGCGGCAACAGTAGTGCTGATGGTGGTTGGAAGTGTTGGGGTTGCCGGACCGTCGGTGGTCGGATTTGTTGTTGCCGGAACTTCGGTGGTCGGATTTGTTGTAGCCGGAACTTCGGTGGTCGGATTTGTTGTAGCCGGTGGAGCTATAGTTTCGTAGTTTATTCCGCAAGGTTGTATGGTTGTGTTTTGAACTGTACAATCATCGCAATAGAAGCACAACAGTTGGGCTTTGGTAGCTAAAGGCAGAGCGGCGAAGTTGGAAGCTCTCAGTTAGTAGTCATTACTTCACAGTTCCCTTGTTTCACTTACCAACTACCAGCGTCACCATCAGAATAAGACTAGATGTAAGCTTCATTGTGATAAAATTTGGATTGTATCTCTTCTACTGACAAAAGTAAACTGCTTATCCGATATGGATTTCTATTCGCTTTTGTTAACCACTGGATATCTCTTTATCGTAAAATCGGAAATCGAACCGAGATATGCAGTATGTCCTCATTCATATCTCAATTGATATATGTTTTAAGCTGCTGTCATTATGACGTAGCTGTATCTATTTTTTAAGGACGGATTCTCGAAAGAAAATCAGCTGAAAGATTGAGTCATTTTTGTTTCATTGTTGCTAAACGATGAATGTAAAGTCCAATTATGTGACTGTGACTATTTTGGGTAAGGTGTTACCTTCACAAGATGATGCAGCTGCGGCTATTTTTCTCAGTGTTTACAAATTCTACTCTCTGAGCAAGAGTTCAATCTTAGGCACGGCTCCTTTCTTGCCATTTTTCACTTTGCCTCTTTATATTCCAACTAGGGACAATTTATAAACCACGTAGACTTTTCAGGGAGAAGAGGAAGGGTTTGACCAAAGTCTACGCTCGATACAAAATTTCCAAAAAAAAGATACGGAGAAAAGTCTACGAGGGGGGTCTGAGATTTTCAAAAACGAGTCTACGTGGTTTATGAACCGACCGCTAGATCTAAAACAGTTTAGTAGTTTTCTGCCCTTGTGGATCACTCATTGATCCGATCATCATGATCGGGGGCTATTCATAAACCACGTACACTTTTCTGGGGGTAGTCTGACCAAAGTCTACGCTCCATACAAAATTTTGAAAAAAAGTATAGAGAAAAGTCTACGAGGGGGGAGGGGGTCAGAGATGTTCAAAAATGAGTCTACGAGGTTTATAAACAGACCCTTATCATGATCGTCATCATCACTCACCATAGTGGATCCTGATCTTAAAATAACCCTACCTCATAGGCATACCCTATCCTACAGAGGCATATTCGATGTCTCTAGTAACTATTACAAAAAAAAAACAATAATCCAACAATAATACCCTGGCCATCGCCTCGACAAGCACTCGACATTGAAGAAGTCTGTAAGTCGTAAACGAAATAGAATTTTGCGGAATTTGCTAGTGTTTACTAGTGATAGTTTACATAAGTCTGGCAGTTTTTTTTTTCAGGAAATAATCAAGTGTAACACTACATTTAAACTATTTAAATTTGAGTAGTTTTCAAATTCAGTATAGTTGTTTCTTAAAACTTATGGATTGTCAAATCAATGGGATTGTCAAAATCAAAATCTACAAGGGACAATCCAATGGTAATATATGTTATGATTTGTTAAGAGCTGTATTAGAGAGATATCGAAAAATGAAATACGCGATCATCTGTCAAAGCCTTGCAAAAAGCCATTCCAATCGAGCAGGAGACCCATCGAGCAGGATGAGGAACCTGAATAGCAAAACTAATAAAGAGTGTTTCGATCAAAATTTGTTCGACTTAAACTTGACGCATTTCCTATTATCGTGCGTTAAAAAGTTTTGCACACCCCTCATTTTGAAGATGTGTACGTGTAGCATCATGCCTCTATTTTGATTTGGAGATTAGCACTTCAGTTATCGAAATGTCGTCCAACCTACTCTCACGCCAAGTTGGCGAAATTGTTGAATGTGGCTTAATCAACTGTTACCAACATATTAACAGTGTTCGGTGAACGTTTGTCGACAGCGAGGAATACTGAATCTTGGGAAAATCAAAAGTCGGAAGCTAAAGCGACGACAAAAAGAGTTGCCCGCTGTTTCGAGCGGAACCCAAACCTCTCCGTCCGAGATGTCGCAAAGAAGCTGGGAGTGGCGCCTTCAACAGTGGATAGAGCTAAGAAACGAGCTAGACTGTCGACATACCAGAAAGTGGTGACGCAAATCGCGACGATAAACAAAACACGTCGGCCAAAGCACGATCGCGAAAGTTGTACACGACGATGCGGACGAAGTATTATTGCATGGTACAGGACGATGAAACTTACGTCAAGACAGACTTTAAACAGCTTCCTGGACAGGAATTTTATACGGCAACTGGACGAGGAAAGGTGGCAGATATTTTCAAGCACATTAAACTGTCAAAGTTCGCGATGAAATATCTGACATGGCAGGCCATCTGTACGTGTGGCTTGAAGAGCAACGCTTACATTGCGACCGGCACTGTCAACCAGGAAATATATCTGAGCGAGTGCCTACAAAACCGTCTACTACCTTTCCTGAAGCGATACAATTGTTCCGTTCAATTTTGGCCGGATTGGGCATCTTCCTATTACGGAAAATAGGCCATGGAGTGGTATTCTGCCAACAACGTTCAAGTGGTGCCCACGGACAAGAACCCTCTCAACACGCCTGAGCTCCTCCCAATCGAACAATTTTGGGCCATCGTCAAGCGGAACTATAAGAAGATTCAAACAGCTGTTGAGAGCGAGAAAAAGTTCAAGGTAAACTAGCATTCAGCGGCGAATAAAGTGGACAAGGAGACTTTACAAGGCAGGTGGTAAACGACAGACCCGGCAATTCTCATTCGGTACAAAGGAAGCTTTGTGGAATATTCCTCCTGTATTCTGTATTAGCTTAACTTGAAAAAGAAGAAGAATTTGACTTATTAATAAAAACACATTGCTGTCCTGTGCGTATTGTGTATTTCAATGATTGCCTTTGACTGGATGATAGGACAGGATGGTGCCCTAGCAGCACACTTGTTGCAAATCAGTTGAACTTACCTGAATGCAACTCAATTAAGTCACAATCAAGTTACAGTAACCAGTAAGTTCATGTTATGTCAGTGTTGTGTTGCTTGGGTGTTTCACTGCAGATTCTGCAAAGAATAGGAGAAACTAAAACGTATGAGATATTGTAAGAATTCGTACATTCAATATCATTTACCGATTTTTGGATCGTGTTAAAAGTAACTAACAGAGTGCAAGGGCCTAAAATTTTCACAAATTGATGCAAAAACTATTCGTGCTTGATCGAATAATGGTCTAAGCTGTCAACTTGTGAAGATATCTAGAATACGTTGCTGTTAAATCAGATTCTACCGTTGAGATGGTAAACCTGAATTGTAAACAAAATTGTACTACAAGACGTCAAAGTTTATTTGCGTTATTCTCAATACTTGTTGAAGGATAACTGTCTCATCTTCCTCGGGAGTGATATACGCCTTCACCAATAATTGTTTACGCAGGAACGGCTCTGCTGGAACTATCTGTGCAGCGGACATTAAGTGAAGAAGTGTACGACAAAGTTCTCGTGCCGTACGTGCCACGAAAGACATCATTCGCTGCTTCACGATCCTGCTTTATTCAAGTCGTCGAGCTCAAACTTGTCATTATTTGTTCCTGTTCAACAACCGTCTCCATCCGGACACTCGGAGCTCCGCTCCTCCCAAGCTCAGCACGGCAGTCCAAACTGCATGTAACACTGTTCGTTTGGAAACGGCGGTCTTCAATATCGTTGATGATTACGGACACGAATACCAGGCAATGGCGTTACAGGACTCGGCTTCAATGTCCAACTTCGATTCGAAGTTACTTTCAAAACTACTGTTCAACGCACGGTCGAAGGTGGACATATCAATAGCAGGGATCGGCTTCTCTACAAAAACTGTAAAAAGTGTAGTAATCAATTGTATTCTCCGAATCTGCTACCTTTCTACGAAAGATGATCCGCTAGAAGCTACGCTTCAGAAGTTCTAGGAAATCGACGATATTTTCGACGGTCCAACACTGTCCGTTGAAGAAGATCGCTGTGAAAAGCACGAAGCTACCACTACACGTGACCCTTGTGGAAGGTATCTCGTCAGTCTTCCTAGAATCGACAATCCCGATTTCGTCTTAGGAAGCTCAAGGGATATCGCAGATCGTCGTCTTCTGAGTGTCGAGTGACGTCTCTAACGTGATATTGCCACCAAGGATCGTTTCATGGACGGATACCTCCATTTGGGGCACATGGAGAAGCTCAACGATCCGGTAGACGACGATCAACCGCACTGCCACATACCGCAACACGCCCTCTTCGCCGTATTCACTACGCCGCTGTGTTCGCAGAAGTGAAAAAGATGTATCGGCATATGCTCTACTCCCCGAAAGATCGAAAATTCCTTCGGATTCGCTTCTGGACAAATCCAGACTGCAGACGGTGACCTACGGTACTGCGTCTGCCCCGTATCTTGCAACGAGCACTCTGCAGCAGATTGCACGTGACAACGGACACAAGTTTCCAGCTGCAGTAGATTCAGTCATCTTCGATTTCTACGTCGATGATTTTGTTTCGGAAGCTAGTGATTTAGAATCTGTAGTTCAAGTAAGTCAGCCAGTGACGTCAATGCTCAAGACTGCTGGCTTGCCAATCAAGAAATGGGCATCGAATTTCCCGGAAGCTCTACAATGTATTCCACCGGACGAATTAGCCGTTCAATCGCGGCATGATCTTCAGGAAGAACAGGCCGTGACCACTTTGGGTCTCGTATGGGAGCCGAGAACCGACGCAGTTCGGTTCAAAGTCAAGTTACCAGCACCGGCTGCAGTTCTGTCGAAACGAAAGGTGATGTCCTACAACGCGCAAATCTTTGACCCACTTGGGCTCGTAGATTCCACAGTTGTAGTCTCTTCAGGCAGCGTTTATGGGCACTGAAGCAGGATGGCGAAGCCTGTAAGTGGGAAACAGAGTTCCATAACGCTCTACAATTGTTGAGCAAAGCTCGTGTTCCACGATTAGTTTCATTGCCCCTCGCCGGTGAGAAAATTGCTACCGATTAACGTTGATGTCTTGAAAATCCTACAAGGAACAATTGAGTTATTAGTGTTTAATTTGTTTTAATATTTCATGACAGTTGCTAGTTTTATATATTTATTTGACACCACCCAACAAACATCATTGTCAGATAACCGCTTGTTTGAGGAATTTATTCAACTTTCTATAAAAAAAAGCTGAACAACTTCTCCAAATTTGTTTGAACAAACAGTTATTCAGCAATGACGTTTGTTGGGCATACCCTTGCCGTAAGTCGTAGTCTTCTTCAAAAGGTTTTGTGAAATGTCACGAAACTTTGCTATGGGTACAGGGGAAATAGTGAATTACGCCTTCAGTATTTGAACTTTGTAAAGCTGGATAACCATTTGATTATCCACCAATATCAACCAGCGTCCCAACTTACCTGCTTTCAGTTTCGGCTGATAACAACCTAGCCAGCCCCTTGCTAGCATCAGCCTACTGAGCCATCAGTTACCTGGCCAGGGGTTGCTCGCCAGGGTACCCTCCAGGTACTCGTCAGCTGCCAATCCAGTACCGGCTCATTTCCGATCCAAACATCTGCCGAACGAATGAAATATTACAATGAAAAATTAATTTCAGTGTAGGCTCTTCGTCTTAAATTGATATTTAATGTTAAAATTCTTGTAGTACAAGTGACACAAATGTGTCTTTTTATCTTTGGTTAATTGGTGTGTTTAATAATTATTAATTGTTTCTAGTCCTATCATACCTTTTCCAGGAACTTTGACCTCAGTGAGATTGGTTTGTTTTAGGATTTGTAACTACTTAAAACTATATTTACAACCTACAACGAGCTTAATTTACAACTGAACTACTATAAACAAATTGTTGATCAAATCATAGTTTGATATGTTGCATTTCTGTACACAACTACAAATACACAATACACAATACAAATACAATACAAATTTGTTCCTAATGTCAGCAATTTTTCAACCTACTTTTGGAAACGGAATTTTTAAACCTACTTTTGAAATAGAATGTAAGCTATTGAAAGTTTTTGAGCACATATGTTTCGTCGTTCATTACGATACAAGAGAATTTTGTCAAAAACATGGTGTAAATTTTACGATGATACAGCATTGTAAATTTGACTTATTTGTATGAAGATCAACTAAACGTGTTAATTGTCAGACCGCTACTGTTTATTAAAAAAATTAAGTAAAAAGTATCAATCACTTAACATCTATCAGTAACATTTATTTTACTTTTTGCATTCAAGCACCCCTCAGCATGACAATGGCAATCGTCGGTATCGGAGCACAGAATGTCACGTTCCACTTACTTAATTATTGTTTGAGTGGGTAATGACGGATTACCACCGAACGTTTGATGAATCACAACAACTGCCATGTCTGATATCGAAGCGGTGTCATTCGAGGACAAAGTACATATGTAACACCGAATTCTTTAATCACAGCCCCCAAAAAAAAGCATTGTTTCAACTGCAGTTAAATTAATAAAACTAGGGTTATCGGTCACTAGGCCAAATACCATGAGACCGATTATCTGTACGCCGACTGCAATTTAGGCAATTACTTTTGCACTGAGTGCTCAGTTCAAGCTCGAATGGATGAGTATCGATAAATTCTTCTAGCCCTTCAGTTTTCAGTAATGTAGCTGCGCTATTTAGGTGTGAGAAAATAATGGATTTTGGCTCATTAATGTGCGGCGATAAAATTCAAGGATCGCCTCAAGGTTTTAAACCTACTCAGCCCTGCCTGGCATGCGGTTTTGGTAGAAATTCTTTGAAAAGACAAAGGTAATTAATAACCAACAATTAGTATTGCAGCAGAACCTAAAATTAGTCTCACTCACATTTTACCTAAACTGTTTGAACCAACGTACAGTGGGGAAAATGGAACCCAAAATCACAACTAATTAAATGCCGCTGGATAAGTGCCCTGTAAAACCGCTTATCTTATGTAAAAAAATGCGAGAAATCGAATGGTGATAGTTTCATCTTGGGCAGACCCCGGAGAGTGGCTCATTTTTCCCGATTTTCCCCTAATTTTAGAAGAAAAATTGAATAATTACACATTTATCATATTAGCTCTGATAATATTCCATCCATTCGTGTTGTAATATTGTGGAAGTGTCTGGAGAATCCAATAGAGGTAATATTGTCTTGTTAAAACGTCAGGAACTGTCCATTTTGCCTGATATTCCCCACATGCTGAAAGTACTAGATATGCCATGTGGTTTTGGAAATTTGGGCGAATTAGAATCTATAAAAATGCAATACACTAATGTGGAACTGTCCGGGAAACTGAACGAAGAGTATGTCGTCTTATGTAAACATCAGTTATTGTCCATTTTACCCGCTTTTCCCTACATACTGGAAGAATCAATAGATAAAATGCGATTTTTGGAATAGCTGCGCATTGGAATCAAATCAAATGCACTACAATATTATGAAAATGTCTGGAACATCGAATGATGTGGATGTAGACTCATGCAAACTTCGGGAAGTGGCTCGTTTTGCCCGATTTTCCCTTAATTTTGAAAAAATAATTGGATAATCCTACATTTATCATATTTTCACTAATAATATTGAACCCATTTGGGATCTACTATTGTGAAAATGTCTGGAAAATCCAATGAAAGGAATATTCTCATGTAAAAACCTGGTAAACTGTCTATTTTGCCCGATATTCCCCACATATTGAAAATTCTAGATATGTCATGTGGTTTTCGAAATTTCCGCGAATTAGAATGTATAGAAATGCAATGCACTATTGTAGAACTGTCTGGGTAATTGAATGGAAGGGATTTTGACTTGTGTAGACGTCAGTTATTGTCCATTTTACCCGTTTTTCCCTGCATATTGGAAGAATAAATATATATAATGAGGTTTTTGATATAGCCGTGCGCTACAATAAAATCAAATGCACGGCAATATTATGAAAATGTCTGGAAAACTGAATGAAGGGGATGTCGTCTTGTGCAAACCTCGGGAGTCATTTTGCCCGATTTTCCATCGAATGAATCACGTTGTTCATGTATCAGATGCATATTTTCATTACAACAGATCTACTTTTCACCCCATATGCTAGAATTTTTAACAATTGTGAAACAATAAAATTAATAGTAATCAACTAAAAATACTCTAATTCTCGAGTAATTCTTGATACGGGCCTAAAAGCCATTTGAAAACAATGAGTTTAAACAATGATTTCTCACGAATTTTAAAACAAGTAGAGGTAGAGGTATTTTTGCTCTACCATTTGGTATGGTTAGATGCTGTAGGGCTCCCGTGATTCTAGAGACATCAACGTTTAAAGTGATTGTTTATGATTGGCTTTTAGCCCTAACCATTATTTACTCGAGAATTGTTATGTTTTGTATTCTCATGTTGTTCGCTCATCTCCATGAGGCACCAAGAGTGGACAATAATGTTTGCTAGAATAAAAGATATGAAGAGAATGTGTGGAAAGTTCCGTCAGTGTACGGTAGGATGGAAATAGAATAGATATATAATATTGAATATTGAAAATTGAGCGAAAGGGCATGGGTAAAGTAGTACTCGAACCAAGGCGTTACCTTTGCCAGACATTCGACTGGGGGGTAGGTCGAGACACGGACGAATTTGCCACCTCAACAGGCAAAAGTAACGTGTTGGTACACGCTCATGTACCACTGATAGCTGTGTGATAGTTTCTAGCGGTTTTTTTATGCTCTCTGTTTTGATGCGCACATGGGAGAGGAACTCTCTCCTTTTTGGGTTTGTTTTTATTCGCAACGTCTGAGTTCCTCTCCCATGTGCGCAGCGTTCTGCTGCTGATGCTGTAAGCATCGACCATTCCCATCAAAATGCAAATCGAGAATGATGGTTGGTCTTACTAATAAAATTGATCTTTATAACAAATCCTAAGTGTTTAGCCCATTTGACTCTTCTGCTTTGTTTAAGTGTTTAACCGTTGTATGTCCAACAAAACAAAAAACACTCTTAAGAGGTCGTTTTTACCCATGGAATTAAAATGACCATAACTAAGTAAATATCCAACTGAATTAGAATATGTTTACTGTTTTGGATTCAAGAACTCAACCACTTTCAGATAAATGTCTAATATGACCGAATATGATCGATCCGTATCCGAAATTACCGGATATCCGGACCCATGTTCTGAGAATGGTATAGGACACTAAAAATCATTCAAATAATATAAGAGAATGTGTGTGATTGCCATATGACAATCCGGTGACTTGTTTCAGGAACAGCCACCACGTAGCAGGTTCCCATGGGGTCACGGATGGCCTGAACATTATTTGAAGTGAACCCTAACAATATGGGTATAAAAATTCTTGAAAGCATTCCAGAAGTACGATTGCCATAATTATTGGACCATCCGGTCACTTGACTTCGAATTGGTCAGTTCAGAGAAGGTTCCCGTAAGAATTTTGGCACCCATATTGTTAGGGTTCACTTCAAATTATTTTCTGGTCATCCGTGACCACAATGGAACCTGCTATGTGGTGGCTGTTCCAGAATCAAATCACACACATTCCTGTGTATTCATTCCAAAGTGTTTGTATCATTATTGTTGGTTTTATATTGACACGTTTATAAGTATACCATTTTTGAAACATGGTTCTGGATATTTGGGTTTTCCGGAGAAGTGAAAAAGTGGGTTCCTGAATCCAAAACTGCCAAAATATTCCAAATCGGTTCGATATTTCTTTAGTTATGGTCATTTTAGTTCCGTGGGTAAAAACGTTCCTTGTCGGCCTTTTACGTAATAAAAAAAATCAGAAGCCCCTCCTCGCACCCCCTTGCATGCTTTCATTATTTCACTCCAAAATGATAAGTTTTAACGAGATATAAGATGTCACAAAGTTTCAACATCCTACTATGAGAACTTAATAAAATATCATCTTTCGAAATCGACAGAGGCAACTTTGTTCCCTGTTGGACACATAACGGTTAAAGTGATTTATGTGTTTAGTGTGTTTTGTGTTTGAATTCTTTTTTTGCATTATTAATTTTAAAATTTGATAATCTACCTAAACTCAAACTATAGCTACAGTTTGAAAATCCTACACTGAGCGATAAAATCGAGAGGAATTCATAGGAATATCCTATGGAAATTTGCCAGAAGATATTATTGCAAATTTCATACGATTCTCTAGTGGAAAGAAGTTCCACGTATGAAAATTTTCCACACAAAAAAAGGTGGAAACGGGATTCAAACCATGAGCTTCGGGATCCAGAGACGAGCCACAATTCCACGAGAAATTGAAAGTGTATAAGAGGAACGTTTTTCTCGACCAATGTAACAATAATCATTTCATACGATTTCGTATGGAATGAGTCTTGAACCATTGCTTTGTGGTTCATAGTTTCGATTGTTAGAAAATCGTACGGATATTTTCCTGAGTGTAGGAGTGGAGAACCAGATTCCGGATGATCTGGTGATCCGTTGTCAGGCAGCGTGCTCGTACCGATTGATAGACCCACTAAAGCGATCATCGAGAATTTTTATCTCGGCCAGACGGTGGACCTCAGTTGTTTTTATCCTCGGAGGGGTGTTCAGGATCATCCTGAGGAACTTATTATGAACACGCTGAAGTTTCAGGCGATGTGTTTGTGCGCAACTCTCCAAGATTGGCCAGCCGAACTCGATTTGCTTGTAGACAGCAAGCTTGTTTTTCAGGGATAATGTAGACCTTCTGTTGATCAATGAGTACAGTAGCTTCAACAGAACGTTACACTTTGTGACAGTATTTTCAACCTACTCCCTGAAAATAAGCTTGCTGTCTATGGTAACGCCAAGATAGACAGCTGATTTGGATCATTCCACCGTTGTGTTGTTTAGGCTAATTTTACAATCCTCAGGCGGAACAGGTCTGAGAGAATTTGAGTATGGGAAAAGCATGACCTGGGTCTTCGCCGTGTTGATACAGATCTTCCATTCGGTAAAGTATTTGGACAGAACATTCAGGCTTCGCTGCAGTTTCGCTGTAAGCGCTCTTGTTACCCTACCATTGTGGACTACTGCGGTATCATCGGCAAACAACGACAGAGATCCATTTTCTGGGAGCGGAGATCTTCTGTGCATCGGAAACTGCACCATGCAGCGAAACACGGAATGTCCTGTCCGACAAATGATCACCAGGAAGATGGGAAGATTGTATCTTTTAAGCTGATACACCAGACCATCGTGCCACACGTCATCGAAGGCTTTCTCGATATCAAGAAGTGTCATGGCAGATGATTTCGCAACAGACTTGTTCCGCTTGAGGATGTTAATGACATGATTAAGTTGGTGCACTGTCGAGTGACCACGTCGGAATCCGAACTGCTCGTTATCAGTTATCAACAGGGACTTAGCGTAGGTGTTCTACCTTTCGAATGAAATACACACCGTTAAATTTCTGTGGGTCAGAAAGGAGATATTGTTGTTCAAAATCTCCACTCGAAACGTTACACAGTCGATTTCAGAAACTTTAGAACGGTGCCCCTATACAGGAATGGAAAAGAGAGACGTAAGTCCTACGCCGAAGAATATACAATGGAGAAGTAGAAATAGGTTAGCTTACTAATCATATCAGCGCAAATAAAAACATGAAAATCTTCTGAGAACAGCTACATTACTTTCAAAGGTTATTCTTCAACTTGGATTTAATTCAACGGCAGTTGAACGATATCTCGAATTCGATTGTTATGGCTAGAGTAGGGGTGTTATCTAAGAGCATGCCTAAAGCAACGGAAAACGACTTCATATATGAAAAATTGGAAAAGGTAAGAGTTTTCATTAACAGTGATGAGCAAGTTTGCAAATTTTTAGAACCAAAAGCTTTTTTACAGCGGTTCATGCATAGTGTTTTTCATAAAAATTCCAAAATTTCTACAAAAAAATTATCACCAAGTTGTCGTAGAAAATATTGTTATTTTTGGTATTCTCTATGCCCGGAGTAACGAATTATGATGATGTTTAGAAGGATATATTTTCTTATTACTGTGAGGCTCTTAGGAGTGGACACTATTTTAGCTTGTAAAAAATGTGAAGAGAAAGTGTTGATGGTTCCGTTAGTGTACGGCAGGCTGTGAATATTGAATAGAAGTAGTGAAAATTGAGCGTAGGGTTATTTGAAAGGTATTACGCGATCAAGCACACTATCGTTTACCAAGCTATACAAATGCTGGATAGGGAAGAGGAAGGATAACCCCTAGACTGGCTAAAGAATGCGCGCCTGATCGTGTTCCTGTATTCCAGTGAGCTTGGAACAATTTCTCTCTCATGTAGGCTTTGACAATAGGGAGATGAGTGACTGCGACTGAACATCGTGTTCAAGCAGAGTAAATATATTTTTCATTCTCATTCAATTAAGAATTTCAGCATGCTTTTAAGAGCACAGAGCAGCATGACAATTTAATGCATGTAATGCTCAATTTGCTTTCCAGCATTTCAGCTAAACAATGAAACAGTCTCGAAATTCTATTCCTGAACTTCGATTGCTATTTAATAAAAGACTGACATGTGATTATAAGCAGTAAAGAATTGTTTTTAGATATTTGTGTTTAGAGGTATTAAAGCTCGATTCAAAGTAAATCTGGACGCACGGCTTAATGCACCACCGCGTCCCTGGGGTTTGGACAAAAAACCTTTAACAGGCATTTGTTGATGATTCATTGAAGGAGAAATTGCCTCAAAAATAGCAACAGTTTCAAAAATCTCAAAGTCAACGCTGTGTCTTGTAATCAAACGTTACAAGGATACTCTTAGTGTGGATAGAGCACAGCGCATCTTCTATGAAAGTGGGCTGAGAGTGGACAAAGAGCTGAGGAGAAAGGTGTTGAGGTACGTGAAAGCCAACCCAGGTTTCTCCATACGTGATTTGGCAAAGAAAAACGACTCCACCTTCTCCACCGTGCGTAACATCCTTTCAAGGGAAGGATATAAGTCTTTTTGTGTCAGTAAACATTCGAATCACTCCCTGAAAAAAAATTTAGTGGCCAAAAAGCGAGCATGATAACTATACGAACGAGTTTTGACGAAATTTGTTGGCTGTATTTTAATGGATGACGAAACATATGTCAAAATGGATTATAAACAAATCCCCGGAAGAAAATCTTACCTGGCAACTTGTCGGGCGATGTCTCTTCCAGGTATACATTTGTTTTTGCTAATAAGTTTGCTCGAAAACTAATGGTTTCGCAAGGAAACTGCAGTTGTGGCCTTAGAACCAAGGTTTTCATGACATCTCACACAATGACGTCAAAGGTTTACATTAAAGAGTGTCTGAAAAAGCACATTTTACCCGAAAAAAAGACCAACGATATGTTTTGGCCGGATCTAACCAGCTGCCACAAGCATAGACTAACTCGAAGACCAGTAGGTCCCGAACAAATACGATTTTTTGTTTTGGCTCAGTCAGTATTAGCACATCGGTCCCAAGCTCGGTCCCAAGCTTAATAATGCGCCCCTAATAATGAACTCACACGAACACACTCTCAAATATTCTGTCAAAATTACACAGCAAATCAAAACAAAGTCGCAAATATGTACAGCAAGGTGCTGGCTTCAAGGTGTACTTCGCACCAAGGGGTCCTACAACAGTGATCCAATATCAAATCGCTAGTTGCATATTGATTGTTGCCACAACTCTAAGGAGGTACTAGAATGGTATGCTGAAAACAATGTTACTTCCGTCGCCAAAGAGATTAATCCTCCGAATTGCACTGAGTTCAGACCCAACGAAAAATATTGAGCAATTGTCTAGCGAAAACATCGAGGATGCGGTAAAAAAGTGACAAATGCACAACAAATGCGTTTAAAGTGGAATAAGTTCGCCGGTACAGAGTCACCAGCGAGTGTTCAGATGATGATGGCATCGATTACAAATAAAGTGCGACAGTTCGTTCGAAACGGTGAAATGTAATAACTTGATGTATATAGTTTGAAAGCTGAATAAATACCCTTTTGTTTGACGTTTTGATCAACCGTGTTGTTTAATTCTTAAGTTATGATCACTAGAACGCGTCCAAATTTACTTTGAATCGGGCTTTAGTTTTGATCGAAGACAAACAGTCTCTAATTTTAGTTATAATTTGAGGAACATTTTAAAGTGTTAAGTGTTAAAGTGTATTCGTAGTGATTGATTAATAAACAAATTTGTTTAAACTTCATTACCAAAAGTACAAAATAAGTACAAATAAATACCTGCATTGTATTTTCTCTATAAAGAATGACATAAGTACAAATAAATACCTGCAATACATTTTCTCTATGGTTTATCGATTGTAACATTTTCAACGTGTTATTTGATTACCAAATTGTTTTCTCTGGTATTTATTTGGTATAATTTTATTGCATGTCTTATGGATCTTCTATTCGGGCAGTAACTGCTTGTCAAAGTTGTTAAAAAGGAGAATTAGAAAAAGGTGGAGCGGTTTCTATACTTATCTCATTCTTCATTCATCCTACTCAAAATTCAACGAATGAAGCAAAAATTGTTAGTTTGTTCTTGTATTTAAACGTTAGCAAACATTTTCACGAAAAAAGAATCTATTTTCTCGCCAATCTTTTGATTCACCATAGGATGAATAAAGGAACAATGAGATGAATTATATAAGTTACTAAGGCAGTAACTGTATTAAGACTTAATTGTCTTGGAGAATAGTAGCAATAATTGAAATTAAAAAGTTTTGGAAAATGGTAAATTTTGTACAAATTTGAAATGCATCCTTAAATCTTTAGACTTTAGAAAAAAAGTTATGTGCTCTTGAAAATACTAAGCAAAACAATGCACTTTGAACCAGCTTAAAGACGAACAGTCTAATATTAAATTGACTTTAAAAAAAGTCAACATAGAAACGTAGCCCTCCGGCTGCAGCAGATAACATATCGCAATTCAGCTGTCTGTTTGAAGACGACGCCCTGGTAAACCGATCATTGCCGATGTGGTGAAACAAATGCGATTGATAACGACGCATATCAAACACACTCCCACAGCTCAGCTGTCTGCGACTTGATGCTTTGGTTTTACGCAGAGAATTACAGCGTGTTACCTTGTATGATTTCGCATCAATTCCGTCAAACTCGACGAGGTGAAATTGTGGTTATTACGCCTTATGCCAATGATTGATTAGCTCCATTTCAATGTTGATCAATGAGGCCGGGAGAGAGAAAGAGTGACAGATAGCACTGGCTTTGGAAGATACAAGCAAACCATTTCATCGTTAGCTAACATGTTAAAATAGGAAATGATTTATTCGTTACAATAACCTTAAATATTTAATATCAGTTAATCTTAAATTCTACTTGTCAATACAAACTCTATCGGTTGCACAGACCCCAAGCACACAGCGAACATCTGTTGTAGGCTTGATTGTTGGTCAAATTGGTACATGTCGTCTCCACCGAATGATCACGTTTTGTACAGCCTCGATTGATAACTCGTCGGTTATTTACTGAAAAAAAATATATATTCATATTACAGATAAGTAAGGAAAGAGTTAAATCAGATTCATTCACTCACCCATCTGTTCGGTGGAATAGCAAATGCTAACCGGCAGCGGTAGATGTCTTCTAGCCGGATATGATGGTGGAGTTAATATTGGCCCCCAAGAGCCGGATTGTGTCGGAGGCGTGAGCGCAGGTGTTGGTAGGGCCCAGTCTGGTTGTATTGTGGCGATACCCGGAGGTTGTGTGAGCAACGGGGTCGTCAGAATACCTGGACCCTGAGTCATCGAAGATGGCGTGACGAATCCAGGAAATTGAGTTGGTCCAGGTGTCGTGAGAATTCCCGGTGGTTGAACAAGCCCGGGCGTCGTGATAACTCCCGATGGCTGGGTAAGTCCGGGTGTGGTGAGAATTCCCGGTGGTTGAATAAGTCCGGGCGTCGTGATAACTCCCGATGGTTGGGTAAGTCCGGGTGTGGTGAGAATTCCCGGTGGTTGGGTAAGTCCAGGTGTCGTGATAACTCCCGATGGTTGAGTAAGTCCAGGTGTGGTGAGAATTCCCGGTGGTTGGGTAAGTCCGGGCGTCGTGATAACTCCCGACGGTTGCGTAAGTCCGGGCGTGGTGAGAATTCCCGGTGGTTGGGTAAGTCCGGGCGTCGTGATAACTCCCGACGGTTGCGTAAGTCCGGGTGTGGTGAGAATTCCCGGTGGTTGGGTAAGTCCAGGCGTTGTGAGAATTCCCGGTGGTTGGGTTAGCGAAGGCGTCGTTAATACCGTTGGGAACATTGTTGGATAAGTAGGTTGTGGCGATGTTATGGGTGGTAATGGCCAAGACGTCGATGTGGGCCAAACCGTAGGCCATACTGTTGTAAGGGATGGGGTGGTTGGTCCACCGATGCCAGGTGTCGAAGCCGATGGCCAAATTGTAGTAAACGGAGGAGTCGTTACACCACCTGGTGGTCCCGTAACGGGTGGCGTCAGAATTGGAGTGGAAGCCGATGGCCAGATTGTAGTAAAAGGAGGGGTTGTTACACCACCTGGTGGTCCCGTAACGGGTGGCGTCAGAATTGGAGTGGATCCCGATGGCCAGATTGTAGTAAACGGAGGAGTCGTTACACCTCCTGGTGGTCCCGTAACGGGTGGCGTCAGAATTGGAGTGGAAACCGATGGCCATATTGTTGTAAATGGAGGTGTAGTAGTTCCACCAATAACAGGAGGTGTTAAGATGGTTGGAGCAACCGTTGGCCAGATTGTTATAGGAGGTGTAATCGGCGCACCTGTAGTTGTGATCGGTGGAGTAATAATTGGCGGCGTGGTTTGTGACCAATTGGGCCATAAAGTAGTAATCGGAGCTGTTACAAGCCCCGATGTGACAGTAAGCGGTGGCGTGATGATGGGTAAGTTAGTGTAAAATGTGATAGGAGGGGTAAGCGTGATTGCAGGATTGAGTGTGTTTGCATCGGTTATTATAGTGGGAAAAGTTAATTTCCCTGGCTTTGCCCTACCTGTTTCTGGGCCACATGTGGCACAAGTTGGCGCAAGGCTTGTCGGAAGTGTTGGCGTGAACACAGGAGTTGTGTCCCATCCTGGTCCACAAGTAGGACAAGTTGGTTCTGGATTAGTTGGCAATGTTGACAGGGTTGTCAGCTCCGGTCCTGTAGGTAGAGTTGGTGTAAAAAGTGGAGTCGTATCGGCATCTGTTCCACATGTAGCGCAAGTTGGTACAGGGCTGGTCGGTAGAGTTGGAGTTTGTGGTGGTGTTGTATCGGTTGCCGGTGGCGTTGGTGGTGGACTAGTTGGCAAGGTTGGCGTGAAGATCGGAGTTGTGTCCGTTTCTGGACCGCACGTGGGACATGTGGTATCTGGGAAAGTTGGGGTAGGAGGTGGGCTTGTTGGCAAGGTTGGAGTGAAGATCGGAGTTGTGTCCGTTTCTGGACCACACGTGGGACATGTGGTATCTGGGAAAGTTGGGGTAGGAGGTGGGCTTGTTGGCAAGGTTGGCGTGAAGATCGGAGTTGTGTCCGTCTCTGGACCACACGTGGGACATGTGGTATCTGGGAAGGTCGGGGTAGGAGGTGGGCTTGTTGGTAAGGTTGGAGTGAAGATCGGAGTTGTGTCGGTTTCTGGACCACACGTAGCACATGTGGGATCGGGACTAGTTGGTAAGGTTGGAGTGAAGATTGGCGTTGTGTCCGTTTCTGGACCGCACGTGGGACATGTGGTATCTGGGAAACTCGGGGTAAGTGGTGGGCTTGTTGGTAAAGTTGGCGTGAAGATCGGAGTTGTGTCCGTTTCTGGACCACACGTAGCACATGTAGGTTCAGGACTAGTTGGTAAGGTTGGAGTGAAGATTGGCGTTGTGTCCGTCTCTGGACCACACGTGGGACATGTGGTATCTGGAAAAGTCGGAGTAAGAGGTGGACTTGTTGGTAATGTTGGCGTGAAGATTGGAGTTGTGTCCGTTTCTGGCCCACATGTAGCGCACGTTGGATCTGGACTAGTTGGTAGGGTTGGAGTAAAGATTGGAGTGGTGTCGGTTTCTGGACCGCAGGTAGGACAGGTTGTATCAGGGAAAGATGGGGTAAGAGGTGGGCTTGTTGGTAAAGTTGGTGTGAAGATTGGAGTTGTTTCCGTTTCTGGACCACAAGTAGGACATGTTGGATCTGGACTAGTTGGTGGTGTTTGTGGCGGCGTCAGTGGTGGGCTTGTTGGTAAGGTTGGCGTGAAAATTGGTGTTGTATCCGTTTCTGGTCCACAAGTAGCACATGTTGGATCTGGACTTGTTGGTAAAGTTGGTGTGAAGATTGGAGTTGTGCCCGTATCTGGACCACATGTAGCGCATGTAGGATCAGGACTTGTTGGTAATGTTGGAGTAAAGATAGGTGTAGTATCCGTTTCTGGACCACACGTAGCACACGTTGGATCTGGACTCGTAGGTAAAGTAGGCGTATATGTTGGTGTTTGCGTTTCTGGATTACAAGTTGCGCATGTTGGATCAGGACTTGACGGTAACGTAGGACTGAAAGTGGTATCAGGTAACGTCGGCTGTACTGACGTTAGGATCACTTCGCCACATTCCACTAAAATTGCAGGATTTATGTCACAATCCGTACATTCGTAGCACATCAGTTGTGGATTAACTAAACGAAAGAAACTGCTTCAGAACACTCACTTTAAATAGAAAATAACACACTTATGGATCTACCTCTATGGAAAATTACACTCAACGCGAGTAACGTGACTCGAATCCACATTGTCACCGAGTTTGATAGGCTCGCGGCGTTCCGTCATGCACCGGAGGAAACAATTGACACAGATTAAATGGCCTAACTTGATGGCAAGCTTCCGAAATTTATAATTTTCTATATGGTTATTATCAATTGCCGAAGTGTGTTCTTATCAGTTAGGCAATGGAGAGCATTGATAGGACAATACCATATGCAAATAGCTTTATCGCATTAGATTGAATGAGTTCGTTGTATGGGAGATGTAAGAGCTTCCATGAATCACGATTTACTAGGAATTGCATGTTAAATAAGTTCGCCATTTCTGCATGTCCACCATTCTGCAACTAATAGTTTGGGCATGTTCCCAACATTTGACTTGCTCAGACTTCGGTATTTGTTTAAAAAATGACGGGGAGCAAAGTTTGATTTAGCAGTGATATTTTCTCTACCCCTTTCACGTTCCTACTGGGACTTTTGGGACCTCTCTATTTTCCATCATACCGGTATCTCAACTTGGCGCCACCACTATAAGAGAGACATATATGCTTGTCAACACATCGGCACGTGAAATTGACTCCATGTGATTATTATAAATATGACACACTGATGCTCATAGATATCAATTGTTTTGATCAAAATGCTTCGTTGAAAGAAGAGCGTGACTCGATGGTAGTTCGCTTCTTCTTATTTTTAGTGATAAGAATTTTATGCAGCATTTGACAAATCGGTTAATTTTCAATGACTAACCCAATAGGGTGAATGTAGTACACTTCGTCCCTAAAACTAACAGTAGTCTACATAAAGGTCAAAGTTGTTCCTTAGCCAATATGATTTATTCCTTGTTATCAGTGTACGATGGTCTCAAATCTATAAATACAGGATGCGGCAGGAACAAATGTCAAAATTTATGGTTTTTTTTTCAATTCCCATTTTAAACCACTTTCAGCAATAAAAACATTTTCTAGTTCAGTTATCTTTATTTGGTTCATTCAAATAAATATACTTGATTTGTGCCCTATTTTTATCAATGAAAGCCTTAAGACGACGCCGAACGCTAGAACATGCGTTTCAAACGTAATCTCCTGACATCGACTGCCATGTGCGCGTTACGTCAGACTCCAAGTGCTTCACACTAGACGTTTTGCAGGCTTGTGCTTCAACATATTTATGCCCAAATCGAATAATCCAACGGGTTAAGGTCCGGACTGCTAGGGGGCGACAAATCTTCATGTTTCCCATCAACCATCGTTGGGTTCGATTTGAAGTGTGACTTGGCGCTCTATCCTGCTCTATGAAAACTTGTTGATCATCAGATAAGTTGGCCTTCATATGGAGCAGCACTTTGTCACCCTTCATATGGAGGAGCACTTTGTCCACAGGCATCAATGAAAACAGGCGACATTTGCAAACCGTTGAACGTCACATACACAAACATAATGACATCAGCCGGATGTTTGGTATGAAACGTAAACTTCACTTTATCCGAGATCATTTCGAGCGGGCCGCTTCATTATCAAGTGACGTTTTACTCTAGCACTGAAAGATGCGTGTAAGTCTTCTTTGGTAATGTTTCGCGTAGATTTTTCAGGAATTTTGACTTTCTGGGCAAGCTTCCTGAAGGAAAGTATCGGTTGCCGAGCAATCTTTGCACGAAGCAATTCGACCACGTTTCCTTCACTTCTCCAGCCTTTAGCTGCTTAGCAGGATGCCAGATAGTTTTCCAAAATGTCTGTAAGGAACATTGGAAAATGTCTATATTTATCGGTATTGAGGATTTTTTGTCAAAATAGGTTATTTCGGTTATTTCGCAAAACTAAAGTAGACTCGCTTTCTCTAATATATTGGTTTTGATAGCCTTATTCATTTACTTTTCCGTTTTACAACTGTCACAAACTGTCTGAAGAATCTTTTATTTTTTAATGAGTCTTGGCCTTTTCAAATTTACACATACTCTTGAGGTCACTCTTGTTTTTTAGCATTTAACTTAGGCATAAAAAATGGGCTTATTTTAGCGATTTTTCATGCAATTATCCTGCCACCAGGTGGTGAATCTACCTCTGTGTCGCAATCATAGCAACCCAATTTTGTACAGAAGAAAATTGGCAGCGTAATCAATCATTCAAATGGTGCGACTGAAAGTGCTGCTCAGAAACGAGACCGAGTTGACGCTAGACGGCAACGACTGGCAGGAGACCGGAGACTTTACGTCCCTCACTAAAGAGGTAAGCGTTGGCGTCAAATATATATGTTCCATTCAAAGTTCCCGAAGAAGGCCATTTTTTGCTGACTACCAGCGAGAAGTCGCTCCTCTATCCACCGTGGCTTGCGGTAAATAAGGAGATTTACTGTACGAAGTGTCTGCCTGCTAGAATTTGTCTCCTTCATCAATAAGTATTAAACAAAGGTGAATGTGATTATTGGAGGACCTGTTCTCTGCCCATTAAGTCAAAGGATCACTGGAAAATATGGACCGGCGTTGTTTTGAAGAACGGTAGCAGTCCCCCAACTGTCACCGATACAAAATGTTTGGTCGTACCCCAAATGGAGAATCAACTGCAAAAAATTCGTGGCCAAAACGAAGAAGCCAAGACCAAGAAAAAGCTGCCGAAATCCATCTTTTTATCGCACATGGCTAAGGTATTGCTCAACTGCTGTACGGCTGCTCGGCAAAGCGTCGAAGCAGTTTTGTAAATAGCTCAATAAAAATAGAATTTAAAAAAAACTTTGTTCTATGCGATTATCTTTTGTAGCAAAATAAGTCCATCTTTTGTAATGCATACGGTATACTTGTAAAGTACTGGAGTTCGTTAAAATCATGTAGAAAACTCAAATCTCGAAACGCTTTTTTGTTTTAATTCTTACAATGGTATCGAAGACTTCTTGAAAGTTATTTTATTCAGACCTTTCGACCTTTCCTTAAGCTCACTTACAAAATCTTCCTTAACTATGATTTCAGTTTCTTTTCTCGAGGATTGTCTTTTATTTAGAAAATGTGCTTTAGCAATCCTTTGCTTTAATTTCTAAATATTAATTAAGCAATGCATTAAATAATTTTAATTAGGTATTACGATAAAATATATTATCAAAAATGTAGGGCACACTTGTCAGCAGATTTCGAAAGGCATATGCACCGTTCAAAATATTGATTCACAAGAAAATAGTCGTTGAATATCAGCAAAGGCTCGACAGTATCAGTTCTGCTTCTGCTTTTTTTTTTTTAATATTGTTGAATTTTTGATAAACTTCGCAGATTTTTTAAAAATAATGAAAGTTTTTGTTTTCAATTACTTGATTCTTCAAATAAGTAAAAACCATTAAGAGTTCTTTGAAAATAATATTGGATCCACTACATTCCAAGCAAAATCGTAATTTCTTCTCAGTTTCTTGAATTTTTATTGTATCTTCCAGTAGGATAAAATGATTTGAAGCTTTTTTTGGATTGAATAAACTTCTTTCATGGTTCACACATCTCTAATAAAGTCTGAAGGAGTTTTGAAAAAGTTGTGTATGTATATTGATAGCTCTGCAAATTTTCATTGATATTTTTATATGTTTGAATAGTTAATTTATAAGATATTCGATTCTTCCCTGATCGTTTAATGACTCCTATCAGGGGATTTAAAACTAATTTAAAATTACATTAATGAGAGCTGTTTTGAAGTACATAGTGTTTTAATAACACTTAACCTATATTTATTTTCTATTAATTACTTATTGTTCATTTGTAACATTTTCTGTTATCTTAGGTAGGTTCAGTTCAGTAAAAGAACGCTCTGTCATTAAAAATTCAAAGCTTATTGAGTAGTTAAGCATGAATTTTAAATAAAACGACAAATTACTTGATTTCAAGGTACAACTTGATGGATTTCCATTAAATTCATATAACTATTTCACATTTTTTTAATCTTCTTTTATGTTCTGTTATACTCTGATAAGTACACTTATGATTAGTTTTTTTAGGTTTGCAAAAATTATAAGAAAACTTAACGGTTTTTATAGTTCCATTTGTGTCAGGGGCTGGATAGTCGAGAAGATAATGGATATAATACCCGGCTCAGGAAGTACCATTGCATTGATCCCAAACACGGTCCCCTAATATATTCTGTCAAAATTATACTGCGAACCAAAACAAAAACAACGATTCTAACGACTGTTCCAGAAAGTATAAGCACACCATATTTTAATTTTTAAATATAATGAAATATTTCATCAGGTTTTGGCTGCGTCCTTTCTTTGCACATTTCTGAATGACATAGCATCAAAAAGTGCTCAGTTTTGTGTTACCCTATCAAAATGCACCGAACAACGAAAAGTATCGTGCACATATGGTGCATCATGAGCGGACTCTCCTTGGGAGAATTGGCCAAGGAAGAGGGTGTAAGCGTCGGAGCGGTACGATCTGCGATTCGAAAATATAGAGAACAGTGTTCGTTTGAAGATGCGCCGAAGAGTGGTCGGAAATCCGGTCCTGTTAGTCCGGATATCGATAAAAAGATTAGGGATGCCTACAAGCGAAAACCAGCGACTTCCGTTCGGGATGTTGCGAAAAACTATGATTGTTATTTCACGTTGATGTTACCGAAGTCTACGCTCCAAACAAAATTTAAAAAAAAATATGGAGGAAAGTCTACAAGGTGGGAAGGGGTCTGAGACTTTCAAAAATGTGTCTACGTGGTTTATGAACAGGCCCTCATTGACTTCGCCGCCTCCAAAAGATTGGCCAAAAGTAGTCAAAATGGTGGGATGAACCTAGGACAGGACCTGCCAGCTGTTAGTGCAAAAACAAGACCATTTACCTGTCAAAAAAGACCGTTTTTCATTGGTCGCTTTGACAACCGCCTCTACTGCCTCCGTCGGGTTATGTTACAAGCAGGCAGTTTGTTGTTGGTTTGGCGGTGTTGCTAGTAGTCACTGTTTTTTACACTTTTTTCGTTTGTGACAACTCACACCAAATTTTTATTGCTGGAAAACAGCAAAGTTTTGCTGATTTTTTTGTGCTGTAATTTCAGCAATACATACAGCAAAACCAAGATTGCTGATCAACCAGCAAAACTGATATTCAAAAAAATAACAGCTCTTATACTGAGCATTTCTCCTCACAGCAGAATTTGCAGCGTAAGCATCAATGAAATTTAATGAAACCTTATAATTAACGTTTAGTTTGATGCAGCTTCATTTCCCGAACGACAAAAGAAAGTTTTTTAGTTACTTTATTTTCAATGGGATTACTCTGTAAACATATCTGGCAACATTGGAGCGACCCCCGTATCAAAGCAATCATAAATTTATAAGAGGTCATCTCTCTGAGCTGACAGGTCCTGTCCTAGGATGAACCTCTGTGCAGAAGCTTATGGGTCATGTTCTGAGGAAAAGTTAGGAGTCTTGGCTGAGATTAAATATTTTGATTAAACGAGAGTAAAATATCATATAAAACACAAATACAAATATGATTTGCCAAATAAAATTATTAAAACTAAAAAATAAACATGACTTTTTTGTTATTTTGAAAGTGTGCTTATATTTTCTGAAACAGTCTATATATGGGAAATAAAATCGTTTCTGTTTTAAATTTCTGTTCCTTACAATTATTTAGGATATGTTTTAAGTTGACTTATAGTTTATTACGTTCTAGTGCAATTCTCCTTTCTCGCCACTGCCCTTACTTGTTTAAGTAATGAGTATTTTTTGTGCTATTTTTGAAAAGTTCTCACCTCGTTTCAATCCATACTCGTTTAACTTCCTCCGTGTTAGTTTCTATGTAAATAGTTTATGCACCAATCGCTTAACAATAATGAACTTCAGATTTAGGCATTGTTTATATTTTCTTTATTTTTTTTTATTTTCCATCGCCCTTTTTCCTCACATATTGACAATCACCGATGCCAGGGAGACGAATCCACCACCTGACCCTACACCCAAAATAAAAAGCAAGATTGTAATGCAATTTTTGCAAGATTTGGTTTCATTTCTCGTAATGAATCGTAACTTGAGAAAAATGCAACATTGGTCGTGGCTAAAAAGCAACACATCAATTTGATTATGCGAAATTCAATGTGTGCGTTAGGTTGTGCAATTGTTAAGTATTAGTAAATTAAATGGCTCACAAAAAAAAAAAAGATATCGATCCCCAACTGAGTTTCGAATCTCGGCCGTCAGCGTGATGGCTCTTCATTGTAACAATCCAGCTACCACAACGAGTTGAGGTGATCGGAATAAAATCCCTACAGTTGCTTCGGTTGTCGAGGCACACAACGTTACAACAATGAAGCAAATATCAGTCGCACACACTTACATGGCTTCGTTTATTTCATAAAACGCATTATGACTAGATGAGAGGGAGATGAGAGTGTGATGACGAGTGAAAATAGAAATAGAACACTTGACAGCGGAATAGCAACAGTGGCAAATGGCGTAGCGGCGTTCTGTGTCATTGTCTCACCCATATTGAGAAGTTGTTGACGGTTGAACAAAACCCAACGGTTGCTGCGACTGTCGAGGCACTTATAAGCACACAGCGATAACCGCTTGCACACATTTGCATGGCTATGTATATACCATAAAAAGCTGTGTGGATCATGATGGGCAAAATTGCCTTTTCAGAATCATGCGGATTTTACAAGATATGATTGCAAAAACTGCAATTGCATTTTTTGCTACAATTTCAACTTTTGGTGTACCTATCGTCTCATGAATATGAGCCGGGACCTAGTCGTTACTTCTCTTCCGAAGGAAGACGTGATCAGATTTGTTCGCCTCAGAAAAACCACCGACGTCGACTGGGATTGAACCTAGTTCCCACTGGGGTGCCAAGTAGCAGTCACGCTTACCACTGCATCACCGACGTCGGCTTTAGGCATTTTAAATTTGTGATAGGAAAGTATCAGGCATTTATTAAATTTACACGGAAATATCGGTATTATAAGATATAACCATATATTTGCGTAAATTTTAATAATTAAATAATAAAAATCAATAGTTTTGAACATAAGAAGCGTAAAAAATGTCTCGATCGAGTGATGCAAACATTTTGGAAATCGATCGTGAAATGACTTAGTTTTTAACGTTCAAAACCTACATACTTTTCATGAGGCTTCAAATTTTCGCAATTCGAACGTATATCCAAGTATAAACAAGACAAAAATAAAACAAACATTTAACACTTTCATGTCAAATATTGGCTGTTTTCTAGACTATGAAATGTCATCTCAACTTAAAGTTTGTTCCTCGTACAGATGCTACTCAGAAAAAAATAATCCCCTCGTTTAATTCCACGCCAAAGGAGGCGTAAGCAACGAAATTGTTTGCGATTTTTCATGCACCGTACAACAATGTTTGCAATCTGTTATATAACAGACTAGATTCAGGCGTTTTCTGGCTTAAATTTACGTGAAATATCCCTCTAATATCAGTCAAATCTAGCATTTCCTTTATGTGTACCTGAAATGTTATTGAAAAATCTTCACTCACTGACATACTCCATGCAAGTCGAACAAACTTAAAGTTGTTCCTTTTCATTGCATCATATATATAAAATAAATAATCCCAATTTACAATACGATAATGAAAAACAAAAATCCCCATCGCCGCTCATGCTTAATGTGACACTTGAGTTCAAAGATAAGGCTATTATCAAACTTCATAAGAAGATGTCGCACTAAAAAGCTTCCGATCGGCCAAAGCCCTAGCTTATCCATTCAAAGCTACCAAACTCTTTTGTTAGGCAGATAATGGCGCATGCGTGATAAGAGCCTGATGTTCACATTATACAAGCTTTCCTGTTTGTCGATGGGTCGTTTCCAATCGAATAAAACATCACTCTTGATGGTAAGCTCCAACTTCGTTCCAGCCAGCACCAGACTTGGACTGAAATCATAACTGCAGCTGATGGATAGCCAAATCCAACAGGACTTCAACTATCGTCACAACAGCAGCTGAGCAACAGTCGATTGATTTGTTGTTTTTTTTATTAACCACCCAAAAAAATGTGAAACGATTGTAATACCACTTGTTGTTTGAAAAAGAATTACAAAATTATTGCTTTACATTGGAGAACCGATGGATGGTCGAAATGCAAGGTTGTACAGCAGAATAGTGTTAACATTACACCACAGACAAAGAGACGTAACACTCTAATTGATGCCCATTGTCCACCTATATAAACGATTAATTTGAATAAAAATAGTTGGCCAAGCCACCACTCACAGCGCTCTTATCGACAATTATGATATTTTTCTGCTGAGTGATTTCCTAGCACTAGTATCGCTTGCAAGTGTGAGTGTGTTCGAAAATGTTTGGATTTTTTCGTCAAAACAAGGGACACAAGTGTGAATTTTTATTTTGCTCTAATCGGAAAGGTAAAAACTGCGGAAAATGCTCCTTTAGTTTACCCCGTGACGTGGACAGGTATGAAATTTATTGAGATTAATATTAATATTACATAGAATTTAATATTGACATCAAGTAGATGCGCGCAGTGGGTGAAATTTGGCCAGTCAAGGGAGCTTGTGGTGCTCCGACCATTTCAACTCAACAGCTTATAAACATTGATACAAGCCTGAGAAAACGTAAGCAAAAAAGTTATTCAGTTTTTTTTTAATCAGTTCGTTTATTTGTTAGGCTCAGGCGTGTGTAACACTTTACGGAGCCGATATTCAATGTTGTACAAAAAGTTTTACTTTTTGTTATTAGGAAAAGAGGGATGCCAATTACTCGTGGCTAGCTCGAGGTTAATGGGTCACATTATCGTTTGGAAAGGGCTAGATAGGTAACTTATTAACTAACTTATTAACTAAAGGGCGATACGGTCAAAATTTGGTCAATATCAACTTGACGTATTTCTTTCAATTTTGCATTTAAAAACCTGAACACCCCTCATTTTGAAGGTGTGTGTGTGTGTGTAGAATTTTGCTCTTATTTTGAATGGCTCCTATTTTTAAAATTCACTCTTCAGTTGTCAAAATGCCGTCCAAGCAAGAAGAGCAGCGTATCAAAATTTTGCTCGCGCATCGCGAAAATCCGAGCTACTCGCAGTTGGCAAAATCGCTAAAAGTTGCCAAATCAAAAATCAACCGTTACAAATGTAATTAAAGTGTTTGGGGAACGTTTGTCGACAGCCAGGAAGTCTGGATCGGGGGGAAATCGAAAACCGGAAGCCGCTGAGACGACAAAGAGAGTTGCCGGTAGTTTCAAGCGAAACCCTAACCTATCTCTCCGAGATGCAGCAAATAAGCTGGGTGTATCGTCTACAACCGTGCATCGAGCCAAAAAACGAGCCGGACTATCGACTTACAAGAAGGTAGTGACTCCAAATCGCGATGATAAACAAAATACGACGGCCAAAGCGCGATCCCGGAGGCTGTACACGACGATGCTGACGAAGTTTGACTGCGTGGTAATGGACGACGAAACCTACGTCAAAGCCGACTACAAGCAGCTTCCGGGACAGGAGTTTTATACGGCAAAAGGAAGGAGAAAGGTAGCAGATATTTTCAAGCACACGAAACTGTCAATGTTCGCAAAGAAATATCTGGTTTGGCAAGCCATCTGTACCTGTGGCTCATAGCTTCCGGAACTGTCAACCAAGAAATTTACGTGAAAGAGTGTTTGAATAAACGTCTGCTGCCTTTCCTGAAGAAACACGGTTGTTCCGTACTGTTTTGGCCGGATTTGGCATCTTGCCATTACGGTAAAAAGGCCATGGAGTGGTACGCCGCCAACAACGTGCAGGTGGTTCCTGGCGACAAGAACCCTCCCAACACGCCAGAGCTCCGCCCAATTGAGAAATACTGGGCTATTGTCAAGCGGAACCTAAAGAAGACCAAAAAAACTGCTAAGGACGAGCAGCAGTTCAAGGCAAACTGGCTTTCTGCGGCGAAGAAGGTGGACAAGGTGGCTGTACAAAATCTGATGGCAGGGGTCAAGCGTAAGGCCCGGCAATTCGGATTTGGAAAAGCGGAAGCCTAATTGAATATTTTTCCTGAATTTTATACTAATTGAACTTGAAAAAGAAATTTAATTTGATTTTTTAAATAAACGATTTCACCGATTTACACGCGTTTTCCCTTGACCAAATTTTGACCGTATCACCCTTTAGTAACTTGATCCATTATTTGCTGCTTTTGGTTGCGTCATCTACCAAATCCTCGATCCCTGTAGTCCCTTTCAGGAACTAAGCCGCAGATGGGTGATCACAGCTTGCTGGACAGGTACAAGTAGCACGGAAACAAAATGGTAGTATAACTGTGACACAATCGTAGGGAATTTACTAGAGTGGATGGAAGGAGGGTGATGACGTTACACTCTTAGATCTGACAAACAAAGGAATTCGTAAATCGCTTGCATGTAGGGAAGTTCACGCATTCCCAAAACATCTCTTATCTCGCGGAAGTGTTGTCTACCTCGGGCCACTAGGGTATCCAATAGTCGTGCTCTGGAGGCATCATTATCCGGGTAATGCCAAACTGCGTGAGCGATGTCATCATAACCGGTTCCGCACCTCCATAAATTGCTATCGACGAGGTTAATTCTGTAGAAATGTGCGTCTAGCGAGTAGTGGTTGGACATAAGTCTTGACATCACACGAATGAAACCGCGACTTACATCCAGACCTTTGAACCACGATCTCGACGAAACATTTGGAATAATGGAATGTAACCACCGCCCAAGAGAATTACTTGTCCAATCGTTCTGCCAACTTTGAAGAGAACTCTGACGTACTAATGGGAAAAATTCATCATGTGAAATTCTTCTTTCAAAAATCTCACCTTCTTGTGCGCCCACCTTTGCTAGAGAGTCCGCCTTCTCATTGCCTGGAATTGAGCAATGTGAGGGGACCCATACAAAAGTAATCATAAATAATCTTTCGACCAACGCACACATCTGCTCCCTTATTTTTGAAAGAAAGTAAAATGAGTGCCTCACTGTTTTCATCGACTGCTGGGCCTCAATAGAACTGAGAATATCTGAAAAGGAGAAATAATGGTCTATGGGCATGCCGGAAACTATCCCCAATGCGAAATTGATTGCTGCCAGCTCAGCAACATATACGGAACATGGTTCCAGAAGTTTCCGGAAGGCAGATGAGTATTCGTTGTAAACACCGAAGCCAGTGGATCCATCAATGCGTGACCCATCAGTGAAAAATCTACTATTGCAATTGACATGTTGGTACTTATTAATAAAAATATGGGGAATTAAAATAGGTTGAAGCTGATCTGGAACTCCTTGAATAGCCTGTTTCATGGAAAGGTCATAATCAATGGAGGAACTGTGATAAGATAAGCGTACACTAGGAGAATTATAGCATGGAAGACTAATAGAAAAGTAATTTAGTTGTTATCAATTACAAACATAGAATTATTGTTTCAATCATGAATTGACTGAGGATGTAACAGAGAAGTAAGCGTCCACTAATTTTCACTTTTCTACGAACCTGTTTCGGTTGCTACAAAAATAATGATTGACAGTCAAGCGAGCCTGAAATAGTGTGCGTGTGATTCATGGGCGTGCTCGTTGGCAGCTGTTGCGGCAGGCAATACAATCAAACATGGTTGGCACTGAAATGGGCAAAGCGGCCGTCAGATAACGCAAATGTTGTAACGTATATAAATTTAAGTTTATGACAATGTATTGTAAGGCAGTATGTTCTTAGCGTTACGTCTGTTTGTCTGTGATTACACTGTCGTGATCGACAGTCTAGTGGATACAGCATGTTTGTCAAATTTGATTTTTTTTTTGTCAAGTGTTAGTCCTAGATAATGAACTTGTTCAAACCAAGGGTCAGGCCTCGGGGAAACTATTGTCGTGCTCGAATTTGCGTGAAAAAAAAGGTTTGAGTTTTCACAGCGTTTAATCCTCCAGTAAGCTGATTGTAAATCATCTCTGGGTTACTGTCTATAGTTGACAACAACTATCGTCACCACATTCGAGGTGAAAATGTTGTACTGAATTGGGCCCAGAACAGCGCCTCCGGAGACACCGAATAGAACCTGTTTCCTGTCGCTGACAGCTCACCATACACCGCAACTGCAGCAAGGCATGGTGCTTCAAGAAATAATGCAGATCTTTAAGAGAGGTATAGAGGAAATTTAGCCACCTTCATTTTGTGGAGAATTACATCCGGAATGAACTATCCCGGAGGATTGACCTCGACTACACGAATCCTGGAAATTCTTCGTCATACCATAAGTTGATGGTTAGTGAGTGGCCCCGCCTTGAAGCTAAACTGCTCGAGAGAAATTCTGTTGAGGTAAATGAGGTGGTCTTCGATTCTAGAAAGGATTGCTCGTTCCAAAATTTAACTCATGAGAAGAAGGCTAATTGGTCGTTAGTTGGTAGGAAGCGAGACATATTTTCCCTGTTTATTAATTGCAGTGACGACGCCATACTCATAGCAGGATGGAAAACAGCAGTCTACAATTTTCTTGAACACGACTTCATCCTTCTTAGTATGATGCTTGATCAGGACGTTTCGTATTTTGTCTTGACACGTAAACAATAAAAAAACAACAAAATTAATTAGATTGAATTTCATTCCGTTCTCTTCAAAATATTTAGAAAAAAACGTCTGTGCGCTCATAGAAGTTTTGTCTGTTCGGTACTGTTTGTTATATATATTGAGTAATATCAGCAGAGAAAGAATTAAAATCTTCCACTGAAACTGGTCCAAACGGCCGAAGGGAAGGGATCTCGCTTCGTCGACAACCAACTCAACTTGCTCCACATCGTTTGTGATACGCCAGTTCAATAAAATAAATCATGCAGAGTTCGATAAAATGAATCATAAGATCGCAGTTGCTAAATTTGACAAACTAGCTATGAATAACGGGGGCTTCCCCATATGGCATAAGCTCGTTTGGCATAAGATCTTTGGCATAAAGTCGTTTGCCATAATATCATTTGGCATAAGATGTTGAATAATCAATGGTCGTTTGGCATAAAGGCCGTTTGGCATAATGACCATTATGAATAAAACATACGAAAAGAAAAGAAAAATATTATGGTTGTTTGTGGTGGTCGGAACGGCCAAGTTGGAAATGGCCTGTTAAGATCCCTTGACTTCAAATCTTTTTAAACACGTACGCGAAGGAATCGGTTCCGGACCGATTCGAACAACTTTTCTGACGCGAGGATGAACTCTTGGCGGAAAGACCAGATATGGCTTCGAATGGAGGATGGAAAGAACTCTTAATCACGAGAAAGAGTTGTCAATCCTTCGCCAGCTTCTCCAACTAGAAGGAGGCAGTAGCCAATTCTTTTGAGTGAATCAGAACACTTGTTCCCAGAAAGTAGCGAGCAAGCCTTGTATCCAACTGATTTGGGACCTTCAATGTCTTGCGAGCAAACTATCTAAGTCAGGAAGAGGGTGTTTGTTAGAAATAACGAAACATCGATAATAATCATTTGGCATAAACATCATTTGGCATAAACATCAGAAAATGAAAGGTGCTTCAATTTCAGTGGGAATAATTATAATTTGACATAACTTAGCCATTCAAAATTTAATAGGTATCATGCTTGGGACAGACATACAACGCTGACCGTTGTACGAACTGTCAAATACCCTAATCCAGTACAAAAACCACGTACTAGACTAAAGGAGTACAACGCTGTACGTGGTATGTCTGTTCCAGGCATAAGGGTCTTTATGCATTGCCACCGAACAGTTTGAGAAAGATTATTTGGATTAAAAATCTGTTAATGTTCATCTTTAAAGTTTCATCAGAAACATTTGGCAAAATGACAATTTAGCATAAACACTAGATACTTAGATCAATTCCTAAGCAATCATCAAATTTCATTTGGCATCATGGTTTTAGCAAACAAATTTAAATTTTAGAGACAAATAAATTATTTTGTATAATAATTATAAGGGTGTTGCGATCAAAATTTGGTTGACTTAAACTTGACTCATTTCCTTTCATCGTGCATTAAATTTTTTTTGCACACCCCTAATTTTGAAGATATGTGCGGGTTGCATAATACTTTTCGATTTATTTTGATTTTGAGATTAGCACTTCAGCTATCAAAATGTCGTCGAAGGAAGAGAAGCAACGCATCAAAATTCTTGCACGTGCATGGCGAAAATCCAAACTACTCTCACGCCAAGTTGGCGAAATTGTTAAATGTGGTTAAATTTAGTGTTACCAACGCACACTGGGTCAGAATGAAAAATTAGCAGGAATAAGTTATTTTCTTTATGAAGATGCAACTTTAGAACAAAACTGTCTCTGGCAAAGTTGCAGCTTATAACTAGGGCTTTAATTTGACATCAGTTTCAGTTAGGGTTGTCCTTGAGTATATTGAAATAAAAATTCTATCATTCACATATCTTGACATGAAGGAATACGATGTTCGACAAAGTTGTTTCTTATTAAATTTAAAGCAACTTTGCTGTAAAACCATAGTGGTAGGTCTTTTGTGTAATTAGTTATGATCATTTTTACGCCTAAGAGTAGGGTGGCCCTGAAAAAATAGTATTTTTCGCCTTACTTTTTCCTTTTAAGTTTTATGAAAACGGTGTTTTCAGCAAATTTTTAGAACTTGTTAAAATACACACTTTGATGAAGAAAAAACGTTATTTCATACATCCGTTCATAAGATATCGTGATTTTAGTCCAAAATTACGATTTTTTTCAAATTACATTATTTTTTAAAGGAAAACGGGGATGCAAATATCGATTGCATTTTTAATGACAAAGATAAGAGGTCTCTTTGTATATTAATACTCAGGTGAATTTAGAAGAATTTGGGGTTAAATGGTACTCATGACTCGTACGTCCTTTTTAAAATAAAAATTATTGATTTTTTTCTTAAATGTTGATGACAATGACGAACAAAAAAGTAAATTTGCAATGTGTTCATTTTTATAATCAACATACGTGCCAAAACGTACGAAAATTATAAATAGTGCGAAAGTAGCTAGCTTTCGGATTTTTTCAAGCGCTGAAAATTTCTGAATGGTTTTATAATAACGGTTTTTAAATTATTCAATCATTTGCTAGTACTCTTAGTCTCCAGTGAGTTTATGCTTTTACATATTCTCTGTAATAAGGGTAAATATATCCACTATTTAACATTTAGGATAAATAACAACATATTGTCAGCATTATATTCATCAAGTCCGAATATGAGCTCCAAAGCTTTGAAAATAACAGTCGATGTGCATACGTTCAATTGGTATTTTGTTCTAGAATTCATTCGATTTGACAGAGTCACAATTACCAAGGTACATTGACTTTACTGCAATATAATACTGATCAGGCACAGCATATGTTTTGTAATAACACCGTCTTTAACCTTCTTTGACTAGCTCCAGACGTTTTTCTAAACCGTCACAGGCGACACGCACGAATTCCATCGGCATTTCGCCCCAAATTCGTTTGATTACTGTTTTGAATTGGTTCATATTAGACGCCCTGTGGTCATTTACCTTTGCCAGCATGTATGACCATACGAAATATTCCAAGGGATTCAGATCTGGTGAACTGGGAGGCCATTCAGTCTTATCCAAAAAGTCGATCAAATTTTCTCGGCAGTTGCCCTGAACAAGATTTGCGATGGCGTTCCGTCCTGCTGAAACACATAGTGATGATTTCCAAACATCTCTTGTACATATGGCTTGACAACTTTCTCCAAAACTACCGTTTTATAATATACGGCACTCACTTTAACGCCTTTTTCGATGAAAACCAGTGGTAATGTGCCTCGCTTGCAAATTCCTCCCCAAACCATCACTAGCGCAGAACTTTGGAACCGTGGATTATTCCAATCACTCTCTGGAACAGTTCTCGAAGAGAGGGCCCACAATCTGTCGTTCTGGACATTGTGGGATTGTTGCAAGACGAATAACTTTTCGTTGGAAAAGATAAATTCTTCCCCACCGTGCCGCGACAAAAGCAGACTTGCTCTTTCGAGTCGTTTCGCTTGGAAGGTTCCGAAAATCCGTGACCCTTACGTTTCTTGAAAGCTTCCGGAGGTCATTTGATAAAATTCTATGAATTTGAGTTATCATTAAATATGTGAAAAAGTCATTTTTGGACATAGCAATTTCAAAATCCGTATTTTTGTGAAAATTTAGGTAGCATATTAAAAATTTCTCATAGCTTTAAAAAATACAGAAAATTATGTGGACAAAATTTAAACTGTTTCCATAAAGTGGTTTGGACTACAGCTGGCGTCAGTTGACGTACCAACATGACATTTCCTTTTTCACCCGCTACTGATCTTGTTGAAATATCGGTGCAAAAAAGCCGAGGTGAATTCATCTTATTAATACAATACGATTCGTTACGCTGAAATATCCCAAATAACTAGTGTAACCCACGAAGAACTCTGAAAATATGGTATTCAGTAAGCATTGGTTTGTGAAAACTACGTATACAGTGTTATACAGTATTATTAATCAAATTCACCTCGGCTTTTTTTTGCACCAATATTTCAGCAAGGTCAGTAGCGGGTGAAAAGGGGAATGCTCATGTTGGTACGTCAACTTTGACGCCAGCTGTAGTCCACAAACCACTAAATGGACACAGTTCAAATTTTGTTCACATAATTTTCGGTATTTTTTTTAAGCTATGCAGAAATTTCTTAATATGCTACCTAAATTTTTCAAAGAAATACGGAATTTTGAAATGGCTATGCCCAAAAATGACTTTTTTCACATATTTTATGATAACTTTAAATCTGTAAACTTTATCAACATGAACATTTTGATCACATTTGGTTTATACATTGATTATAATGTCGTCAAATTTTCATTAAAAAATATTGATAATTGACAAAGCGTACAGGATAGTTGAACATGGAGTTTTTTGCCAACAAAATTTTGCTCGGCTTTTTTTGCTACCGAGTGTATGCTCATCGATCGGGAATCACTAGAGACGAGGTGCCACGTGCCAATTGTTACTCCTTTTTTCCTCGGGAGAGACACTTAGTTCCAAAAGGGGACTAGTCAAGGCCACAACTGACTGGTCTAAAGCCACGGCCACTTTCGGGGTGGGCACACAAGGCCTCTTTTTATAACCGAAGTCCCAGGGCGTTTGGATGGTCTCTGGGTGGACTTTAACACTTTCAGCGTACATATTGAACCTATCGACAGATGGGCCGAGACCAATGGCTACACAGATAAAAATAAACATTGAATTTTATGCGTTATCTAATGCACCTGAAGAGAATGCTAGATTTGGCGGAAAATGATGGGATATTTCATGTAAATTTAAGCCAGATAATGCCTGAATCTAGCCTGTTGTATTAAAGATTGCAAACATTATTGTATGGCGTATGAAAGATTGCAAACAATTTCATAAGGTATAAACATCTCTTTGGCTAGGAATAAAATGAAGGGAAATTTTAACGCGTTTGCAAATTTTTTTTATCTGTAGCAGTACTTACCCTCCGAAAAAGCCGTGAACAGATATTTTTCGTCTCAGAAAATCCCAACGGTGCCGACTGGAATTGATACCCGATTGACAAGGTGAGAGGCAACCACGGTTATCATTAGACCAGCGGTGAATCATCTTTAAAGAGCGTTAGTCAGGGATTGTAGAAGATATCGCCTTTCAGAAGTAGATGATTGCGTAATAATCCACCATTTAGTACGCAGCAAAGTGTCAGTCTTGTTTTTGAAACTAAACCATTATACCTATCATTTGAGTATAAAATCGTTTAAATCGGTAAGTTGCTGTTCAAAAGCATCTGATCTGACTTTAATATTAAGTTTTTAAAACTGCAACACTTATGAAGGTTAAAACGGTAGCACGAACGGAGCGATATACGTTAACTTTATCTAAAATTTACTACGAAGAATACGAAATCAAAAACGTGCTCGCCACACGAAGTAATTCAAATTTCAACATTAATCAACCCATTTTCAGTCGATAAATCAAACTTTCACACCGTGATAAAAGATAAGCAAAAAATTGTACAAACAACAAAATGCAGGAATCAAACACATGTTATCTCGAGATTACCAAATGATATATACATACACTGATATCAACGGACGTTACACGCATTGCCAAATCTGTTCAGCTGTCATATTTGAAGTTATCGCTTTTTCCGCCGCGCTCTGATTGATTTGCACCCGTAAATGGGAGCTTATCGATCGCCCCACCACCGGTGACCAGTGATAAGAAAATCTCGGATCTCTGCAAATGTTCAGTGAGTAGATATGGGTTACAATAAATTACTAGCGATAAAATTTATTACACTAACTTAATATTATACAGGTTGACTATTATTGAAATCCCAATTTTTTCTTCTGGGCTAACCATTGATCTACACTGTCATAGTGCTCGCTAGACAATTTAAAGGGTGCTGAGTATGAGCATTCTGGTGATTGGTTTTCGACGACTATAATGATAACGATCACACGGTTAGAGGGAGATTGGCACACGGGTGTAATTTCATCTCGATTTATCACATCAGCACAATTCAGAACAACCTTAGCGTAACTAATACAGCTGCTAGAGCGTAACGATCGAAACTGTTATTCCGCTTGCACTGTTGCACTCGGACCAATCGCACAAACGGCACTCATTGGGCTGCTGTCCTCCGTTCAGGTTCCGGCATGTTTCCATATGATCGGTTCCGTGAGAGGTACAACCTCGTCGAGTGACTCCATCTGCGAATGGGTTATTATTGACTAATGTGTTCAACCTTGTGTCACACAGAGATACTTACTGTGAGTCATAACGAAGCAGCGATGAGTCATTGGGTTAGGTGCTTGTCTCTTTCTGCGACCTATTGGAGGAGGGTGATGATAGGGCCTTCTCCGGGTCCGGCTGTGGTTCCCTCAGGAGCTGGAGCTGGACCTGGACCTGGACCTGGTGCTACTGGTGGTGGTGTGAGATCAGGTCCTCCCCCAGTCGGAGGTGTTGCAGTTGGTGGCATCGCAGTTGTTCCATCATTTGGTGGTGTTACTATAGTAGGAAGTGGCGGAGGGCAAGTCTGTGCAGTCTGACCAGTGCGATCAAACGGGTCTCCACAATTATCACAAACGAAACAGGTGAGCTGTGCACGACCTTCACGAACAACAAAGAAATAAACATCAGTTGATTCAAATCATTGCTCACTAGTCACTATAAATCTTCCATCAATATTACACACCTTCGATTGCTAGTCCAACTAGCAGCAGTCCCAATAGTAGCTTCATTTTCAACTACTTTACAGTCCTAGTCCAATTCCCACTTTCCTATGATCGTCACTGTTGCTGAACTCTTGCGGGCACACACTTTGAATGATTTGGAACTTGCCACGAAATCATCCTTTATATCGACGACCATAATCCAAGCCTCAACCTAAAGATAACAGTCAGAACTGTACACACATCCAAACCTGTACCAAAGAAAATTACGATAAATCAGTTTCGATATCAGCTGCTGAAATTATCGATGTGTAAGGACCCGAATTACTCATAATGAAGCAAAGCATACCAACGAATCACGCAGTTTCGGGTTCAGTACATTCATAGCTGATTAAACGAAATCGGAACAAAACACATCGATCTACACTGGCCCTGGTGATAACGAGTTTGGCTAGCCTATATCTAATCGGATATGTGTGATTATTGAAGGTGTGACTCATACGCCCGAAATGACGTTGGTCAAATGTGGATTGTGAAGAAATTACCAAAGCTCAAGTCATATGTGGCATTCCTCAGGCAATCCAAAAGTGAAGAAATCGTGGACCCATATTAGCATTCCAAAAACCATTGGAATTAATTCTCTGCCCAGCGAAGATTGGAAGTAGAGAACAATCATTTGTCTGTTAAGAACAATTGAACGATCCTGCGTGTGATTTGTAGGAAAGAGGTGGTTTTCTTTCCCGATGGTTCATGAATGAACAAAAAAGGGCGAGTAGGTGTGACTGGCCTTGGGAATCCAAGGCACATGTGGCCAACCTTACTCCAAGCTAAAATTTCAGTAATTCTGGGATTTCCTGCTTAACACTTGCTCCAAAACTGTTCAATCACTACAAAAGATGTCTTGTCCTAATAAAGTTAAATTAAACTGGGCTCTTGGTTATTGAAAAATTCTCAAAAACGAAAGAATAGAAGAACTAGCAACACTTTTATTTGTCCGTGGGATGGACCTGCATGGGCCAAAAAGTAAATTTAAGCAGACCATATTAATAACATCAGAAGAAAGCAATGCCAGCTGTTGGAAAATGACTGAACTATACGTACCATTCGTATTTCGCGTATCTGTAGGTAATTAAAAGATTACTAGCTCGATTACTCCAAGGGCGCGTTGGTCCTCCACTAGCAATGTCCATGTTTCGTGGCCGTAGAGAACTACCGGTCTAATTAATGTCTTGTAGATGGTCAACTTTGTGGTTCGGCGAACTTTGTTCGATATCAGCGTCCTTCGGAGTCCAAAGTAGGCACGATTGCCATCCATAATGCGCCTATGTATTTCTCTGCTGGTGTCGTTGTCGGCGGTCACCAATGAGCCCAGATACACGAATTCGTCTACTACCTCGAATTCGTCTACTACCAAACTATTAGCAATGGGGAGTTGGCATTCCCACTCTCACCATCCAGAGTGCTTCAATCGGGTGCCCTGATTCAAATGAAATGGAATTAAAGACAATTGGACCTATAAAACAATAAGTAACGGTTAAATAATCTATGAAGCAAAATCAATAATTTTTACTTTTTACACTTTATTTTTTTTTTAAAAACTTTTTTTGAGCGTATTATTGTAACGATTGTGATTGGGAAACTAGGAGGATTTAAAATTAACACTTCATTTGATCACTTTTTAAAAAATAAAAAAATAAAACATTGAAACACTTTTTCAAATTTTCGCTAGTAATCGCGAGCAAATTCCTTTAAATTACACTACGAGCTGAAATAGGCCTATCTGTCAAAAGATAAGCTCGTAGTGGAATTTAAAGGAATTTGCTCGCGTTTACTGGCAAAAATTTGAAAAAGTGTTTCAATGTTTTATTTTTTATTTTTTAAAAAGTGATCAAATGAAGTGTTAATTTTAAATTCACCTAGTTTCCCAATCAAAATCAATAAAACAATATAATCAAATATAATGATATTGTGAGTAAAAATTGAACTGTAAAATCAAACAAAAATGGCACACAGCGCTGCATGAATCAGATCAGCTCAGATTTAGTAAAGCGTCCATTCACAAACCGGAAATAAAAACATAAAAATAAAAAGCCTACCACAGCTTCCGTTGCAGTTTTTCGTATTCGAGGCACTAGAACTTCTAAATCATAAGAGGAGAAGAAAAGATCAAAATAATAAATGGACCTATAAGACATAATAATTAAAAGTAGATATAACGTATTTGATAAAAGTTATAAAATTATTTTAATAATGTTAATATATAAATCACGAAAACACAATTTATGATAAAAATGGTAATGATGAAGATAAAGATAATGCCTAACGGGTGGCAACTAAAATTTTGGAATTTCTTTCTCAAGCTGTCAAAAAAAGACAAACATAGTTGAAAAAGATCTGATTTATTCAAATAAAAGATACATTGTCCATTGTTGAAAAAAAATTAGTGAACATTTGAAAACGGTCCGTAATCGGATGTTCGGCGAAGCTTCCGTTTGATGTCGGAACAGGAGCGTTGTACGGCCTCCATGTCAACTTTGCGAATGCATCTCTTGATTCGCCCAATCAACTGTTTGCAATTCGTGGCTCTCCAGTTATTTTTGTACACCAAGGAACTCAAAACCCCGAAGAAATCTTCGATTGGGCGACACTGAGGCAGATTTGTCGGGTTGTGGTTTTTGGGTACAAATGGGATCGAATGGGTATTCAGGAACGATTGTGTTTTTATGGCGTAATGCGATGACGCTTTATCCGGCCAAAACACGTATTGTCCATCAGCATGATGTTTTTGTAGAAACGGGATCAAAATTTTCTTCAAACATTCGTTCTGGTGCACATCTTGATTGATTGCCAAACCAGAGGGCTTAAACCATGGCTTAGAAATGCCTTTCTCGAAAATGGCAAAGTACAGCATCACTTTCTGTTCAAACTTTATGTTTAAACTTATATTTTATGTTCGGAGGTGTAGTAGAACTATCCGTTGAATAGTATCGATCGTTTCCGGGAATCATTTTTAATCAACCAACGGCATTGGGATTTCAGCGTTGAAATCTGTGCATCAGTATATTCCGGGGCTCGTGTCTTCTTTCGGCACTTTATTCTGACTCTTTTCAATGTTTTGCAGATGTACTGGTGAGAACAGTTGAACTATTTTGCGGCATCCCGTTGGCTCAGTGAATCCTTGTTGTTGAAGGCACGAGAAAGAGAACGAAGTCCATTTGCGTCCATAATTTTGGCTGGTCTTCCACTACCTTGCATGCGAGCAGCTGTTGGGGATCCTAGAGGGCGATACGGTCAAAATTTGGTCAATATCAACTTGACGTATTTCTTTCAATTTTGCATTTAAAAAACCTGAACACCCCTCATTTTGAAGGTGTGTGTGTGTAGAATGTTGCTCCTATTTTGATTTTGGAATTCACTCTTCAGTTGTCAAAATGCCGTCCAAGCAAGAAGAGCAGCGTATCAAAATTTTGCTCGCGCATCTCGAAAATCCGAGCTACTCGCACGCAAAGTTGGCCAAATCGCTAAAAGTTGCCAAATCTACCGTTACAAATGTAATTAAAGTGTTTGGGGAACGTTTGTCGACAGCCAGGAAGTCTGGATCGGGGGAAAATCGAAAACCGGAAGCCGCTGAGACGACAAAGAGAGTTGCCGGTAGTTTCAAGCGAAACCCTAACCTATCTCTCCGAGATGCCGCAAACAAGCTGGGTGTATCGTCTACAACCGTGCATCGAGCCAAAAACGAGCCGGACTATCGACTTACAAGAAGGTAGTGACTCCAAATCGCGATGATAAACAAAATACGACGGCCAAAGCGCGATCCCGGAGGCTGTACACGACGATGCTGACGAAGTTTGACTGCGTGGTAATGGACGACGAAACCTACGTCAAAGCCGACTACAAGCAGCTTCCGGGACAGGAGTCTTATACGGCAAAAGGAAGGGAAAGGTAGCAGATATTTTCAAGCCACACGAAACTGTCAAAGTTCGCAAAGAAATATCTGGTTTGGCAAGCCATCTGTACCCGTGGCTTGAAAAGCAGCATTTTCATAGCTTCCGGGACTGTCAACCAAGAAATTTACGTGAAAGAGTGTTTGAATAAACGTCTGCTGCCTTTCCTGAAGAAACACGGTTGTTCCGTACTGTTTTGGCCGGATTTGGCACCTTGCCATTACGGTAAAAAGGCCATGGAGTGGTACGCCGCCAACAACGTGCAGGTGGTTCACAAGGACTAGAACCCTCCCAACACGCCAGAGCTCCGCCCAATTGAGAAATACTGGGCTATTGTCAAGCGGAACCTAAAGAAGACCAAAAAAACTGCTAAGGACGAGCAGCAGTTCAAGGCAAACTGGCTTTCTGCGGCGAAGAAGGTGGACAAGGTGGCTGTACAAAATCTGATGGCAGGGGTCAAGCGTAAGGCCCGGCAATTCGGATTTGGAAAAGCGGAAGCCTAACTGATTATTTTTCCTGAATTTTATACTAATTGAACTTGAAAAAGAAATTTAATTTGATTTTTTAAATAAACGATTTCACCGATTTACACGCGTTTTCCCTTGACCAAATTTTGACCGTATCACCCTTTAGGATATGGTAAACAGTCGAAGTCGCAACATTTTCGCTTTTAAAATGTTGTACCGTATACGTTTTGCCGAGATTTCTGTGCAGTTCGTAGAACTGTACAACGCGCTCGCGAAATACTTCTTGTTTCGACGGCATTTTGAGCAAAACTGAGCAAGCATAAACAAAACAAAAAATACTAGCAGAAAGAGGAGAGAAAGAGCTAACTCATACACACTCCTATTTCTCTCTGAGCTCGTTTGTTGTTGAGCATAGAGGCACAGAACAGAAGTACATCTTGAACGACAAATAATGATGAAGTTTGAGTGCTCTTAGTCGCGACATCTTGCGGTAGAGATCACACATTTTACACGGAAAATAATTTTATCTGCTCCAAGCTTAGACAACATTTTTAGACCTGCTGGTATAAAGTACAAGGTATTTACATGAAGGTTTGTTCCTCGCAGATCGAATATATAAATAAATTAATATTATTTGTGATTTGATCTAAAATAGACTTTGACTAAGGAGCTTGAGTATATAAAAAATGCTATAAATTTTAATGCACAGGAAATATTTTGTGCAAGTGCGATTGCATTTGAAAAAAAAACAACATTCATTCACCCCTCTATGGGACTTTGCTTGGGAGTTTACTGTCACTTAATCTTCTTAGTGTCATTTAATAAGCTCTTTTTATTTTATTGAAAAATTGTGATGAATCGTCTACATGATCGCTAAACATGATTTTGTGCTCATAAGTAAATCAAATATAACGGAATATAAAAACCGACATTTGTTTATTGATTAAACAACCTTAATTTAAAAATTGTAGCTCAGAGAAATTACGTTGCATAGAAAAACTGTTCAACAACAAGTTGTAGTGAATAATTAACCTAATTTAAAAAAAAAATTAATAGCGAGGAAAATTTTTTTTTGTGCAAAAAATTTGATATTACTAAATTTTAAATACCTCAAACCCTCTTCTATTCGATTCATTTTTTGTGAAAAAAAACTTGAAGATATCAGAAAAAATATCGAGATTGGCATGTCTTATCGTTTGTCTGAACCTATTATCGACAGGGAAGTAAATGAAACCGTGTAGTTTTTTTTTGCGAAGCGGGTATCTGGAACATAAGACGATAAGAGAGCGATAAGACATGTAGAAGCCTACAGAAATTAAAAAAAAAATCAGTAGTTTCTAAGCATGGGCTTGGATTAATTAGAACTTTCGGAAAAAATACCTTTTTTAATTCATTCAAACCTTCCAATTTTTTAAAGTGAGATAAGTTATTTTTGTCAAGTTACGTTATAACTGCTTATTCTTTGAAATATCTGCGTGTTTTCCCTACTATTTACAGTCCTTGCAAGTTCCTAGTAACAGTGGTGTCTCAGTACTAAGTTATTTCCGTGATTTAAATCGTAAGTTTCACGGAAAACTTATGGAAAAACTGTCAAATACACGCTAACGCAAACGCAATGGGCCGGCATTCAAAATGAATAGTATGTTCTCGGATATTAAAACCAACTGTTTGTCAAAGGTAATGGTAATCAACCCCTCTAGAAGAGGTAATAATTTTGTTCCAAATGGGGTTTGAAATTCATGGGTGTTAATTTGACTCTAATTTTATGATCAGCAACTGGTGTTTTGAACTTCAATAGATTTCATAATTTGACATAAAAGTGGCTTAAATGTTTCAAAAAATGTTTCATATAATATTTAAGGAGTTCTGTCGATGAAAAAAAGGGTTGAAAAATTGAAGCGCAGACAAACATTCAAGCTTGAATGAAGTACAGCAAAATATAAGACTGAAATGAAGAGATCTATTGACATTAATTCACCGTTCTCTATATTTCACACGAATTATTTTCCCAACCGGTTATGGTAGTGACGTCATCTGCGTATTTGTTCTACCTTATGTGTGTGATTTAGAGTCCTTGATTTTTGTTGTTATGTCATTTCTCGAATTATTTTTTCAAAACAGAGAATAATGCAGGGGGAAAGTTGTGCTATTTCGAATTGATTACGCACATCAGCACCCAACAATGTATCTTTTTTTTTTTGGGAGGGGATTTGTAGACACGCAGAATTGGTTGTAGTTTATTAGTTCGAATGTTCACGATATCAACCATGCATCGCCTGCTCCGAACATTTTATTCCATCTGATTGTAGAAATGCATCCCACAATTCAAAGGTGTAAGTAGTAATTGTATTTTCTAATGAGATTATCACGGTTTTTCTTCTTTGTGACTTTTGATGAAGGGTAGCAATCGCTTCTGCAGACACTCTTTCTGATAGATCTCCTTGTTGATTGTGCCTGTACTGACAAAAGATTTACTCTTTTTGCCACACGTGCAAATTGCTTGCCACACAAGGTATTTTTTAGGAATTGGGAAATTTCGATGCATTCTTCGTCCTGAAATGCTCAGCTGTAGCATTTCTGGCCATAGCAGAATAAAAAGCCAGCCCTGGAAGCTGCTTGAAATCCTCCAGGACATAAGTTTCCTCGTCCATAACAAGGCATGAAAACTTCGTCAAATATTCGCAGTACAAACGTCGAGCCCGTGATGTTGCTGCCAAGTTCTGTTTGTCGTTGCGATTTCGAACTGTTTTTACTCTATACGACTTAAGTCCCAAACGTTGTTTTGATTTTTGGACAAAACCAGGCGACATCCCTATTTTACGAGCTACCGTTCGAATGGAGAGATTTGAGTTTTTTCGTTAATATCCTTTTCACCTTTCGGTCCACGACAGGATCAGCGCGTCCAATATGTATGTTACTTCTCGGTTTCCTCTCCGTCAAACTATTCGAAAATGATTTTATTACATCGTGAACAGTGGATTCAGACAAATCCAATGTTTCTGCAAGGTCCTGTATTGACAAGTCAGGATTTGCCGTACGCCCGTACAAAATTCGCTCGCGCACTTGTTTTTCTTTCGTCGCCATCTTGAATACTAAACATGAAATGTAAACATCAATCATATTTTTTTTCATCATAGACTCTCAGCTATACCACAGTGAAATTTTTAATTCCTACGTGCAATATTTCAAAAGTTACAATGATTTGAAGCTGTCCGGATTAATGTGGATACAGATACTACGAGCTACTACGAGAAACAAGAATTGCCCAGGTATACGTGCAACAGCTGGAAGCAGCCCTACCAACGGAAGAGCAGCTTGGTGCAGCTACTATTGAAGATTGGAGAGATAATCGAACCGTTCTTCTAAGGATTGTATCGAAAATAAACTGGCAACGTTTATTATGCGCTCACACAAGTCTATCTGGAATCACTTTTGATTCATTGCACAAAACACTGTGAAATTTATACCATAGAAAGTGAGCGCTTAGGTAAACAAACCGCTGTTAAATAATTCTTGTAGCGGTCACTTTCCGTGCCGCTGCAACATAATAAGTGATTCCGGATTCTAACTGGACAGAACTTTAAGAAAAGTTCTTTCGAAAATGCAATGTTTTAAGGTTTTGCTGACTATCTCACTACGCGAATTCATAACTTGAAGGAACTTACCAACCATGCGTCTCCATCGCTCCGAAGATATTTTTATGAAAAATTTTGCACAGTAGAAATCGTAGAAACGCTGAAAATCGCCAAATCAACCGTGTATGATTTGCTCAAACTTTTCAGGGAGCGAAAGCGCGTGGATCGAGTGCCTCAAGGTAAGCGTCGTGAAGCAATGTGAACCAGAAGGTGTTGAGAACCGTCAGAGCAAACCCTGGAATATCGGATAAGAAATCGCATAAAAATACGCTGCTGCTCACAGTACCGTTCGAAGAATTCGTTTGAGAGCAGGATATCGCTGTTATCGAGCCAGCAAGCAACCAAACAGAACGTTGAAGCAAAGTTTCGTCACCAAAACTCGAGCTCGGTAATTGCACCAGCAGGTTTTGACGAAGTACCAAGGATGCCTGCTCATCGACGATGAAACCTACGTCAACATGGATTTCGGACAGCTTCCTGGCCAAAATTTCTACATAGCAACGGCACGAGGAGATGTTCCTGCGAAGTGTAAGTTTGCGTTTATGGACAAATTTTCAAAAAATAAAAACTATTGATTTGTCAAGGGATATGCAGCTGTGGAGCAAAGACCAAAGTGTTCGAATAAGACGATGGACTCGAAGCTGTACAAGGAAGAATGCCTCAAAAACCGTGTACTACCTTTCATTAAAGCCCATAAAGGTTCCGTGAAGCTTTGACCAGATTTGGCGAGTTGCCACTACAGCCGGGAAGTCATCCAGTGGTACCGCGATAATAACGTAGATTTCATCGATAAAAACATAAATCCACCCATCTGCCCGCAGTTCCGGCCCATCGAGAGATTTTGGGCAATAATGAAGCGGAAGCTTAAGAAAAGTTGAAAAACGGCACGGGACGCGACTCAGATGACCAAAATGTGGAACAAATGTGTCAAGGAAGTTGACTCCGGAGGTGTTCAGCGTTTGATGGAAGGAGTAAAGAAGAAAGTGCGAATTTTCATTAGAAACGAAGAGAAATGATTTGTGTTGATATTTTTTTCTTAGAGAACAGTGATTTACCTTTTTGTTGATGTATTAAACTTATTTGTACGTCGATTTCTTACCGAGATACAGATGATTTTATTATTCCGGACTCTAAATGGACATAGCTTTAAAAACTAAAATACGGACATTGTCAATTTTTTCACATTTTGTTTTTTTTTTTTAATGTCGAGGCAAGAAAAAATACAGAAACGAGAAAGTTCTTCGATCCCGAGGCAATGAAAACCTTTAAAAAAAACGAAAAGATTCATGTATTCATAATCAATAATGCAGTAAAGGAGATGTTTCTCTGTTTTTCCTCAAAAATTTGTTTAATTACCTTCCATTTGCGTTATTAACTGATAAGGAGTGCATCGAATATAAGCTATCTACATACATTTGCGTTGAACGCATGTATTTGTGATGGTTTTTTATGCTCTGAACACTGCATGCTATGCGTTTGACTGTCAGCTTTCTTTTGTTTACTTGTTTGTGTGGTTCAAATTCTGCGTTTTCAAAATGTCGCGTATTGAAAAGGAAGTGAAAATTAAGGTTCTGGACACATGGCTAAGTGAGAAGGGTATTACTATGCGAAAATTGGCGAAGCGGTTTGGAATTCATCATGCGAATGTTAAAACTATTATTAATAAGTTTGGGGAACACTATTCTTTGGATGAGCTACCAGGAAGAGGCAGAAAACTCGGTTCTTCCAACCCGAAACTGGAGCAGAAAGTGGTATCTCTAATCATGAAGAACAAATCAATATCAATACGTGATTTGGCCAAAAAAGCAGGAACGAGTGTCGGAATGATCCAGCGTATCAAGAGGCGAAACCACCTGAAGACCTACAAGAAGCAGAAAATCTCGAAACAAAGTGCAGAACAGAAGAAGCGAGCAGCAACAAGGGCCCGAAAATTGTATTCGCGTCTTTTGCAGCGTCCGGATGCATGCGTTTTGATGGACGATTAGACCTATGTAAAGAAGGAATCAACAACCCTTCCAGGTCCACAATACTTTACTGCCGTCTTTGGGGAGGATGTGAGCGATGCGGACAGGTCAATTCAAGTGGAGAAATTTGGTCGAAAGGTACTGGTATGGCAAGCAATATGTTCCTGTGGTTTGAAGTCAAGCATTTTTTACACTACCAGAACTATAAATGCGGAAATCTAGCGATCTGAGTGTCTCCAGAAGAGAGTGTTGCCTTTATATAATAAGCATAGTACACCTCTAATGTTTTGGCCGAATTTAGCGTCGGCTCACTATGCCAAAACCACTCTCAATTGGCTTGCGGAAAAGGGTATAGATTTCGTTGAGAAAAATATCAATCCACCAAATTGCCCTCAGCTTCGACCCATCGAACGTTACTGGGCAATCGTGAAGAGGGTCTTCAAGAAGACTGGTAAGGCAGCTGGGAACATGCAGGAGTTCAAAAAAATTTGGGCTCAAGCGTCCAAAAAATGCGATGCAACACTTGTCCGGAACTTGATGAACAGCATTCGATCCAAAGTTCGAAAATTCGTGAAGGAATAACTTAAATTTCATCCGGTCTTCATTATGTTCAAGTTTAACCTCGTACAATAAAGGATCAATTTTTTGTATGAATAATATCGGTTTTCAACATAATTTGAAAGAAAGTTTGTGGATAGCTTATTTTCGATACACTCCTTAAAATTGACCCAGTGGTTATTGTTTCTTGAAAAAATAACGCATTTTTGAAATAGGTCAATTATTTGGACCACCCTAACGCAGAAACGGCCACCCTCATAACGAAATGAAAAAAATACGGGTCAAATATTTTTTGATAAAGAAAAAAACTACCAATTATTATGAAATTCTGAGAGATCGTATATCCTTGTTCTATGGAATTGCTGTATTGTTGTTTAAGAATGAGCTTTAACTTTACTCAGTGGCGAAGAAAGGAGCGTATTTCTAAAAGACTTTAATGCTGAACAGCATTGCAAGGCTTTCAGTAAAAAGTCATATTCTATTTATATAGACAAGATATTGAACGTCACTTATTTTTGGTTTATTCTTGTTGGCCCTCGTAAAACCATAAATCACCGTTATCTTGTTACGAGCAAGCATTTCTTAAAATCCGAGGCTTTTGAACTGAGCTCCAGTTTAAGCATTTATTCAACTGTCAACATTCTATAAACGCAGCACTTCGTCTTTCTTAGCATTTCAAGATAAATTACTTACTAGCTCTCAAGTTGGTGTTTCAAGTGCAATTCCACAGCTATTTATTGAATGCAATCACCAATGCATGAATTCATATATTGTGAGGCAAGAATAATTATATTGGCCTAAGGAAGTCTAGAAAGTTCCAAACCGAAAGTTTCCCTCACCGGACCAGGAATCGAACCCGCCTCCTCCGGCTTGGTAAAATTGTGCCATTACCGACTACGCAATCGGAGCGTTGCACTCAAGAGTGTTTATCAGCCAGCTTTCAGCGTCGACACCCGAAATGTTATCTGACATTCAACATTCCAACGGAAGTAAGGCTTGTTCGCGACAAAATCTGGACATCCCTAAATACGTGTATCTCTGGAAATACTTCATCAACGCGTGAAATATATCGCAGACTAATGAACGTTTGTCTGTTAATTGTGTAAAATCAATTTTTAGTGATACAACTAAAATGGTTTTTCGGATGGGCTTTGAACAAAGACTCTTACGCAATACTTTGAGGGAAAAGAAAAACAAGGTTTTTCATTCGGGCATGGTTTGAGACTGAGGAAAACAAATTCAATTGTATAAAAGGTAATCACGGATCTGCTCTAGTAGTAGTATACAGTTAAGTCCGTAAAATGCGTACATGAAGTGGCAAGGGGTTGCTCACTCTAACACTCGCACTCAACCACTGCAACTTGCTAATCCTATGGCGAAACGCCGAAACAGGTTAACCTTTGGTAAGTCTTTTCTGGGCAATCTGCTTCTGTTTTACCAAATCCTTCAGAAAGTAGAACTTGACGTCTATATGCTTCAGTTGTCCAAATCCTTTGGAATCCTCTATTATGCGAATCGTCGATTGATTATCATCATAATAAGTGACAGGAGTTTCAACCGCGCATCCCAAATCTTGCAATAGACGTACTATACACAATCCGTGACAAACGGCAACGCACAATGCCACCAGTTCTGCTTCCGTTGAAGAGAGTGTCACAGTATGTTGCATGCGAGTAATCCACGCTACAGTTGACCCGAACACATTGAAGACGCTACCGCTTACTGATCGCCTATCAACTGGATCGTTGTCCCAGTTGTCATCAGCGTAGACCTTCAACACCTCCTTCTCACACCAACGGTATACAAGGCTCACATCCAAAGATCCCTTAATGTAACGTAGAACCCTCTATAAATGCGTCCAGTGCTCGTGTGTTGGGCAGCTTTGAAACTGGCTGAAGTAATTTTCGGTAGTCGCCAGATCAGGCCGGGTTGTCTACGATGCATACATCAGACAGCCTATCAATTCGCGGTAGGGTTGGATAGTACACTTCTCCTCCACACCTACAGCTAACTTCAAGCGATTCTCTATGGGGGTTGAACAAAGCTTGCATCCTGAACTGCCGTACGACATTTTGTAGATAATGCTGTTGATCAATCCGCATCACTCCTTGCTCCATGTCATAGATGATGTTCATCCCCAGGAAACATGTAATTGCGCCAATATCCGCCATGTCAAAATCTCGCGATGGACAGCTTTTCACGCGCTCCACAGCTTGCAACGTCGAACCCACAATCACGATGTCATCGACGTACAACACGATGATAATGATGTCGTTTCCAGTTCTTCGTATGTATAGACATTGATCGTTTAAGCTCCGTTGGAAAGCCAAACGTCCTTGGATGAATTGGTCGACTCGGTCATTCCATGCCTTGGATGCCTGCTTAAGGCCGTAGAGGAATTTTTTCAAATGGCATACAAGATCTCCACCGCGGCCAAATCCCTCGGGCTGCGCCATGAAAATCTCTTCGGTGAACGAACCATTCAAATAGGCCGTCCGAACGTCCATCTGGTGGATAACCATCTTCTTCTCATTGGCCATTGCCAACACTGCACGCAACGTATCAAATCTGGCAACCAGGGAATATGTTCCGATGTAGTCAAATCCGAACCGCTGACTGAACCCTCTCCCCACTAAACGGGCTTTACAACGGTCGGTATGCCCATCAACACCCTTCTTTATATTAAAGACCCATTTGCACGTGATGGGTGACCGACCCTTTGGCAGTTTCGTCAACTCCCAGGTCTGATTCTTTATCAGAGATTCCATCTCCTCGTTCAAGGCAACCTATCTCAGTCGTCCCGTTTTCGAACTTCAGCTAGTGAATTTGGAAGATTTTTCACGTAGCTCGCAACATTCAGCACGTAGGTTGCGTACTCCACCTCGTAATCTTTACGTCAGACAGGTAGTTTTCGTGATCGCTTCGAATTTTCGCCAGTAGACGCCTCTTCGGACCTGACTTTATCATCAGCAGTAACATCACTAAAGCTGTTGAACTCGGTTTCATCAGATACGTCCAATTGCTCCGATTCAACATCGCCATCTTCGTTCTCCAGGTCGACCTTGATTGAACGATTGAAAATCGTCATCCGGTCCGACTGAAAATAAGTCTTCGGATGATACACCTCTAACGGGCTCGGTGGAAGACGACGTTTCCAAGGCCACGACATCACGAACGTGAGCTATCCTTTGCTGGCTAGGATTCCATACCCGATAATTATTGGTAGCGTACCCAAGAAAGATTTGCTTCCATGATTTGGCATCAAGCTTACCTCGTTGTTCCTTCGGAACGTGGACGAACACGCTGCATCCGAATACTCGAAGTTTGGACAAATCAGGCTTACTTCCTTCCCATCGTTCATGTGGAGTTTCACAACTGTCGATCGCATTCGTGGGACTGCGGTTGACGACGAACGCAGCCGTCTGGATAGCATGATCCCAGAACCACTTATTAATAGCGGAATCCTCCAGCATCGTTCGGGCCTTGTCTACTAATGTGCGGTTCATCCGCTCGCTAACGCCATTTTGTTCCGGCGTATGCGGAACTGTCGATTCCAACACAATCCCCTTCTGCTTCAAGAACGTTTCAAACTGCCTGCTACGATATTCGCCACCGTTGTCGCATCGTAAGCGACTAATCCGTTGACCAGCTTTGCTGTGGCAACTGCATCATAGTTGCGGAAACATTCGAACACTTCATGTTTTGCAATGATAGGGAACACTATACAAAAGTGGCTCCAATCATCCACGAAAGTCACAAAGTATTTCGTGCCACCGATACCAACGGGCGAAACCGGCCGCACAGGTCGGAATTAACCAGTTTGAGCACTCGCGACGATCGCTTTTCCGTACGAGTAGGAAACGGACTTCACGTTTGCTTTTGCGTTTGCACGGTTCACAAACGACACTGTATTTGTCAATACGCGACAATTCCATCCCCGTCAGCATTTTGTTCCGAATCAACGTTTCGATTCCACGCTTCAAGTGACCAAGACGTCTGTGGCATAGCTGCAAACCTTTGGACACTCTACCACTTGTCAGCATCGAATTCCTCGCGCTTTTCTGGCTGCATAGATCAAGCTGGTACAGCTTTCCAACTCGCGAGCCACACGCGACGACCTCGTTACCGCGACGAATCTCGACCTGCCCATTTTCATATACAACTGTCATTCCAGCTTCGTCAACACGCATAACCGAGAAAAGGTTGCACCGCAAATTCGGAACATACAACACGTTTGTAACCGTACACTCAATCGATTTGCCGGACACATTACTGATCACTTTGACGGTAACGTACTCCGCCAAAATAGTTTCGTCATCCTTCGCGAATAATGATTTATCGTTCACTAAATGGTCAAAACAGTCAGAGTCAATGTACAAATTCAATATGCTCTTGGCTTCCGCCGCACCAGTTTTAATTCGAACTAACAAAACAAACGCCTCTCGGTTCGGTGACGTGAGCCTTCGATTTGTTTTCGTCACTTTTCTTCTCCGAATCACTCTTCTTTAAGTTTATGGCCGTCCTGTTTGCACCCGAAGCTCTTAAACTTTTTCTTCTTCGGAAACTGCTTCGAACCGGAAAACGCTGCTTCGGTTTTCGAGGTACACAACTCTACACCTTTTCTCTTAGTTTCTTCGTCCAACATCCTACATTTCACAACCTCGATGGATTCTCCTCGGGCATTGTTTCCAGCGCTGTCACAACGGTTGAATATGACGAGTCGAGTGTTAATAGCAAATGGCAAACCACATCGAACTCCTCCAGCGCGGCGCCGGTAGCTTTATATTCCCGGACAAGTCTGTCGAGTTTGAGGAAATGCTGTTGAAGGGTGCCACCATCGAAACGCAGCGTTAGCATTTGCCTTTCAGGTGCATCCTGCTCGCGATGTTGCGACCTTCAAAAACTCGCTGGAGGGCGTCCCAAACATCCTTAGGAGTTTTCTGATCGTGAATGTACTCCAATTTCGAGTCCAACACTCTCGACACAAGCAGCGACTTGCACTTACGTTCCTGTTTTGCACGTTTTTCCCGGTTCTTCGCCTTCTGCACTTTAACCTCCGCAGTGTCGCCCGCCTCATCTTTCAGCTCGTCCATCATGTCCACATTCGTAAGGATGCACTCCAAGAGCTCCCGCTCCTCCAGGACGATCGTCATCCTGAACTTCCATGCGGCATAGTTCGAGCCGTCGAACAACGGAAGGAAATGCCGGTCAAACTGTTCCTTCTCCATCTCGCGAAAAACTTTTTCTTTTTAATTTTTACCCGGTGTATACAAACGACACTGGGCCCATAACCTAAAATGGTTTTTCGGATGGACTTTGAACAAAGACTCTTACGCAATACTATGAGGGAAAAGAAAAACAATGTTTATTCATTCGTGTATAGTTTGAGACACCAAATTGGATCTGATCTAGTGGTAGTATACAGTAAAGTCCGTAAAATGCGTACATGAAGTGGCAAGGGGTTGCTCACTCTAACAACAAGAAACTTTTAGATCGAACATGGCGTCGAAAGAAGAGCAAGTGCGGAAAGCAATTGTGTGCGGTCACAATGAAGATCCGGATCTGTCAGTAAGAAATCTTGCTAAAAAGCTTGGTTTTCCTGCAAGCACTGTCCATAACGTTCATAAATTGTTCGCTTCACGTTTGACAACAGTCAGGAAGGCTTGGAGTGGAACAAAAACGGATCTCAGGAACCACCAGAAGGGCGCAAAGGTGAAGCAAATATTGCAGAAGAGACCTGATCATTCGGTATGTACTGTGGCTAGAAAAATAAAAATGCCCCCAACTTTCGTGCATACTTCCAAGCACCGGCAAGGTTTGAAGTCGTTGAAGGTGAAAACTGTACCAAACGGTAATGATAAACAGAATGTGATGGATAAAACCCGGTTTTCCTGCGTGATAATGGACGATGAAACTTATGTGCTGGAAGAATTCAAGCAGCTTCCCGGAATGTCTTATTATACTGCTATGCAACGGCACTGCTCAGATGAACATTTTAAGACGAAGAAAAAGCCCAAGTTTCCCAAAAAATATTTGGTTTGGCAGGCAATATGTAGCTGTGGTCGAGCAAGCCAAAGCTTCATCACTACCGGAACGGTAAACAAGGAAATATACCGTGGAAAATGCCTAAATAAGCGATTGTTACCATTCCTACGCAGTCATGGCGCTCGCTGTTCTGGTCTGATTTGGCCAGATATTTTGGAATGGTATAAAGCGAATGGAGTCCATGTTTTAACGAAAGAGGCAAATCCACCTAACTGCTCGGGGTTGCAACCTATCGAGGAGTATTGGGCTCTCGTTAAGAGAGAACTATCTCAATATAAACCACAAGCTACAACTAAAGGGCAATACGGTCAAAATTTGGTCAATATCAACTTGACGTATTTCTTTCAATTTTGCATTTAAAAAACCTGAACACCCCTCATTTTGAAGGTGTGTGTGTGTAGAATGTTGCTCCTATTTTGATTTTGGAATTCACTCTTCAGTTGTCAAAATGCCGTCCAAGCAAGAAGAGCAGCGTATCAAGCGTACTCGCACGCAAAGTTGGCAAAATCGCTAAAAGTTGCCAAATCAACCGTTACAAATGTAATTAAAGTGTTTGGGAAACGTTTGTCGACAGCCAGGAAGTCTGGATCGGGGGGAAATCGAAAACCGGAAAACCCTAACCTATCTCTCCGAGATGCCGCAAATAAGCTGGGTGTATCGTCTACAACCGTGCATCGAGCCAAAAAACGAGCCGGACTATCGACTTACAAGAAGGTAGTGACTCCAAATCGCGATGATAAACAAAATACGACGGCCAAAGCGCGATCCAGGAGGCTGTACACGACGATGCTGACGAAGTTTGACTGCGTGGTAATGGACGACGAAACCTACGTCAAAGCCGACTACAAGCAGCTTTCGGGACAGGAGTTTTATACGGCAAAAGGAAGGGGAAAGGTAGCAGATATTTTCAAGCACACGAAACTGTCAAAGTTCGCAAAGAAATATCTGGTTTGGCAAGCCATCTGTACCTGTGGCTTGAAAAGCAGCATTTTCATAGCTTCCGGGACTGTCAACCAAGAAATTTACGTGAAAGAGTGTTTGAATAAACGTCTGCTGCCTTTCCTGAAGAAACACGGTTGTTCCGTACTGTTTTGGCCGGATTTGGCATCTTGCCATTACGGTAAAAAGGCCATGGAGTGGTACGCCGCCAACAACGTGCAGGTGGTTCCCAAGGACAAGAACCCTCCCAACAAGCCAGAGCTCCGCTCAATTGAGAAATACTGGGCTATTGTCAAGCGGAACCTAAAGAAGACCAAAAAAACTGCTAAGAACGAGCAGCAGTTCAAGGCAAACTGGCTTTCTGCGGCGAAGAAGGTGGACAAGGTGGCTGTACAAAATCTGATGGCAGGGGTCAAGCGTATGGCCCGGCAATTCGGATTTGGAAAAGCGGAAGCCTAACTGAATATTTTTCCTGAATTTTATACTAATTGAACTTGAAAAAGAAATTTATTTGATTTTTTAAATAAACGATTTCACCGATTTACACGCGTTTTCCCTTGACCAATTTTTGACCGTATCACCCTTTATAGAAAAATTTCGAAAATCTTGGGCAAAAGCAGATAAACCGGTTGCAGATCAGTCTGCACAGACCCTAATGGTTGGAGTAAACTCAAAAGCTCGTAGTTTCTTCATGTAGCCTTATTAAGTAAATGTAATTTTTTTTATTCCAAATTTAATCTGTCCAGATTTTGTCGTTAACAAGCCTTA
>JASCZW010004668.1:0-46569 GCA_034211315.2 Aedes japonicus | reverse complement strand
GGATGCTGCCAGAACTCTTCTAGTTCAAATTATTTTTGAGATACTTTCGGGACCGTGCGGGGATGTTTTCAAATTAGGTCTGGAATGCTCCCAGAACTATTTTTGAGCGCTTCCAGACGGTAGTTATACAATGCCCACAGAGTTAGTCCAAAATGCTCCCAGAAATATTTTGAAACACTTCTTAAGCAGATTTTGAATATATCGAGAATCGTTCTGAGATTTTTACAAGATTTTTTTCCTTGCTCCAACAGGCTTCTGGAGTCGTTCTGAAATGCTTCCAGCGTAGCTGTGGCATGCTTCCAAATCAGTTTTGGGAAGCTTTCAGAATTGTTCTTAGATGCATTCAGAGTTGTTGTGAAATACTTCCAACATAAGTCTGAAGTACTTCCTCATTATTTTTGGGATACTTTCAGAATCGCGCGGGGATGTTTCCATATTAGATCTCAATTACTTCCAGAGAAATTATTCCACGCTCCAACATGTTTCCAAAGTAGCACTGAAATGATTCCAATTCTTCAAGAGAAGTTTTGGAATGCTTTGTATACTCTGAAGATGAATGTTCTGAAATTCTACTTCTAGAATGAATCCAGAGTAATACTTGAGTACGTTTTGAAATACTTCGAGAATCATTCTGAGATACATTCAAGATTATTCAAGGATGCTGCCTGAGTAATTTCGTTATGCTTATAGAATAGTCTTGGGAACTTCAGGAGTATTTAAAAATGCTTCCGAATTGGTTCTGTTTAGCTTTTAGAAATGTTCTGAGTTGATTCCAAGATTGTTCTTGGAAAATTCCAGAATTCTTCTACGATCCATCCACAGTGGAACGCATCAAAATTGACTCTGGAATACTTCCAAATTATATTTGAGATTTGTACGAAACCCTGCGGGGATTTTTTCAGATTAGGTCTGGAATGCTCCCAGAACTATTTTGAATTGCTTCCAGAGAGTAGTTATACAATGCCTAGAGAAACATTCCAAAATGCTCCCAGCATTTTTTCTGGAATGTTTCAAAAACAAATTTTGAATATTTCGAGAATCGTTCTGAGATTTTTCCAATATTATTATATAGTTAGTCGCAGTGGTAGTTAGAAGATAGATTGGGATGCTTCTGTGGTAGTTGTGAAATTCCGTTCAAACTAGTTTTGGGATGCTTCCGGGAATATTTAAAGATGCTTCCAATATTGTTCTTGATTACTTCCAGATTTTTTCCAACATTCATCCCGATCAGTTGAGGAATACTTCCAAATTATTTTTGACATTCTTTTATAATCGTGCTGGAATGCATTTAGATACTGTCTGGATTGCCCTTTAAACTGTTCTGGCATTCGTCCAAAGTAGCTTTAATTGCTTCCAATGTATGTCTGCAACGCTTCTACTGAAGTTCTGGAATCCTTCCATAGCAATTTTTGGGTACTACCATGAAAGTTCTGAAATGCTTCCAGAATTCATATGGAATGCTTCCGGAGTATGGTTTGGAATACTTGAAGAATCATTTTGAGATACTTTCAAGTTTATTTCATGAGTAATTCTGTAATACTCCAAGAATAGTTCCAGATAAGCTTTGGGATGCTTTCAGAATTGTTTTGTTTGGGATGGTTCTAGACTCGTGCTGGAATGCTTTCAAATTTGGTCCAGAGGTCCGAAAAAGCTCTGAAATGTTTCCGCAGAATACCCGAGCAGGAGGCAAAACCATATAAATACGTAATTTTGATCTTGATACCTGGACTTCGTTTTACAGGAGCTCAGATTAAGATGTAAAATACCTAAGCAAAATACCTAAGATTTGCAAGCAAAATATCTATCGAATAACAAAACTAGTGAATCTGGATACCTGGAAATACCTTAGAGGTACTATTTTGGTATTGTCTTACCTCAATTTGGTATTCGCATAACTTTGTGGGAACATTTTTATGGTATTTTACCTCTTAATCTGAGCTCCTAAATACCAAAGCCAGTTATCAAGTTATTCGGTCTTGCTCGGGTAGTTATTCAATGCTTCCAAAGTCGTTCTGAAATGCTTCTGAATTAATTCTGCAGAACTTAAAATTATTTTCGGGATACTGAAACGTCTCATTAGACGGTTCCAGATTAGATCTGGATTGCTTCCAGAGCGTTTTTCCATGCTCCAACAGGCTTCCAAACTAGCTTCAAAATGATTCTAATGCATTTCTGCAAAGCTTCTGGAGTCGTTCTGAAATGCTTTCAGACTTTGGGAACTGTTTTAGGGTACTGCCACGTATGTTCTGAAATGCGTCCAGGATTCTTATGGAATGCTTCCAGAGTATTTCTTAAGTATGTTTTGGAATGCTTCGAGACTCCTTCTGATATACTTTCAAGTTTATTCAGGATGCTGCATAAGTCATTTTGTAATACTTTTACAATAGTTTAAGAATACTTCCTGACAAGCTTTGGGATACCTTCAGAATTGTTTTGTTTGGGACTTCTAGTGCTGGAATGCTTTAATAATGGGTCTGGAGGCCCGAAATAGCTCTGAAATGCTTCCTCAGAGTAGTTATGCAATGTTTTGGAGTCGTTATGAAGTACCTAAAGATTATTTTCGGAATACTTTTAGAACCGTGACATTAGACGGCTCCAGATTAGATCTAGATTGCTTCCAGAGCATTTTTTTCCATGCTCGAACATTTTATCAAACTAGCTTTGAAACGATTCCATTGCATTTCTGCAATGCTTCTAGAATCGAATCTGAAATGCTTTCATAATGTTCAGAGTCCTTCCTGTATTCTATCTGGGATGATTGCAGAGTTGCTCTGGAACACTGCTCATTTAGTTTAGGAAAACTTAAATAATTGCAGAGTAGATATGGAGCTTTCTTAAAGACACTTCCTTCCACAGTTTTCTTAGAGACACTTCCAAGAATTTTCTGGGATGATGCAAGAGAAATTTTGTAATGTTTATAGAATAGTCTTGAGGAGGTACTGAAATAGTCTTATTAAGCTTCTAAAGTAGATATCAGAAGCTTCCTGATCTATTCTGAGATGCATTCACGATCAGATTGGATATTGAATGTATTGTATCCATAGAACAGTAATGCTGTAGTGCTGTAATGCTTCTAGACTCATTCTAATGCTTTAAGAACTTTTAGAGTAGTTCTTGAATGCTTCAATAATGTTTTTGTAAACTATCAAGAATGTTCTGAAATGCTTCCAGGACTGTTCTAAAATTTTTTCTGACTAATTCTGGTACGTTTCTGAAATAGTTTTGGATAATTTTGGAACACTCGAAGAATCGTTCTGAAATACTTCCAATATTTTTTTGTGATCCTGTGTAAGTAGCTCTGTAATGCTTCTAAATTCACCCTAGGAGGTTTCTGAAACAGTCTTAGAAGTAGTTTTGAGAAGCTTCCCAAAATGTTCGGAGATGCTTTCAAGATTGTTATTGGATAGATTTTTTTCTAATTTGCTTTCAGAGTAGTACTGAATGGTTTCAAATATCTAGAAGACATTCAAATATCTAGAATACATTCAAAAATCTAGAATATATTCAAATAATTTTTGAGATGTTTCAAAATCTTGTTGGGATACTTCCAAATCTCGAGTGTAGATTACTACTGGAACAATTCTGGCATGCTTCCGGAGAAGTTCTGAATTGTTCCAGAGAGTAGTTATGCAATGCTTCTGAAGTCTTTCTAATGCTTTCAGAGCTTTCAGATGCTTTCATAATATGTTTTGTACACTACCAAGAATGTTCTTAAATGCTTCCAGGATTGTTCTGTAATTCTTCCTGAGTAATTCTGGAATGCTTCTAAATTAGTTTTCGAACACTCCAAGAAATACTTCCAATATTATTTTGAGATGCTGCGTGGGTAGGTCTGTAAGCCTCCTAAAATAGCCCTAGTAGGCTTCTGAAACAGTCTTAGGATGCTTCTAAAGTAGTTTTGGAAAGCTTTCAGAAATGTTAAGAGATACCCTCAAATTTTTCTTGAATACTTCCTAAGATACATATTCTAGAATGCTTCCTAATTAATTCTGGAATACTTCCAAAAAATTTTATGGATTTCAGAATTGTGCTGAGATGCTTTCAGATAAGGTCTGGATTGCTTCCAGAGCAGTTATGGTATGCTTTCAAATTAGCTCTGAAATGCTTCTAGAATATTTATGCAATACTTCTTCACTATGTATGTATTTATGAATGTAGGGAAACCAATTATCCCATGTGGGTCCTCTGCAAGTGAATTGTTCAATACAGAAAGATCATGCTTTGGTACCGTTCTAAATTCAACTCAACTCAGGTATAAAGGGCCAAAAGGGTTGAGCAGACACTTACGCGAAACCGAGTAAGAGAATCTCTCCCGGCAATAAGGATCCGATAATACGAATAACATATGCAATTCAGTTAAGCTTTGAAGCAAGCTTGAGTGAGCTTTCTAGAATAATTCTGATATAAGCCCAAGCCGGGTGTGCTGGATGTTTCAGAATTGTTTTGTATTGCTTCCAGAATAATTCTGAGTGCTTGCAAATTAATTCTGGAATACTTACCAATTACTTTGCGATACTCTCAGAGCTGTGCTGGGATGCCTCCAGATTAAGTCGGAATAGTTTCGAAGTTCCGCTCTGGAATACGTCCGAAGTAGCTGTGGAATGTTTTCCAGGAGGGTAGTTCTGGAATACTTCATGAATGCTTTCCAGAGTAATTCATTAATACTTCCTTGAATTATTTTGAGATGCTTTGAATTACGTTCGCGAATGTCTGATTAGTCTTACAGATATTACCAGGGTTTTTTTCTCTGAATTGGTTTCAAAGCAGGTTCTTGGTTGCTAGTAACTAGTTTCGAAGAGCTTGAGTAGCTCTAGAATGTTACAGAGATGGTTTTTTAAAACTTCCCAAAGGAGTTTAGGAATGCTTTCTGAGTAGTTCTGCAATGCATACAAAAAAACTTCTAAAATGCTTGCAGAGTATTTTGAATCGCCTTCAAAATGCGTACAAAGCAGTTCTAGTGTAAATTACATATCAGCAGTTACAAGATGCCACCAAAATTGTCAAGAAGCACAGACATTGTTCAACAAGCCCATGACATTTTCTGTAATGTTATCTTGAAATGCTTCTAGAGTAGTTATGAAACTTTAAAAGTTGATTGGAATACTTCAAGAGTCGCTGCCACGATTATATTAAAGCGTTGCCGGAATAATTTTGCATAACTGCTAATAAATCCCGGGAGAGTATGAGCTGTTTAGTAGAATACCCTTTACAAGAAAATTTCCATTTCATTCCAACTACCTTTATTGTTTATCTTGATAGATACGCGTATCAATAATATGCGTATTAAAATACACTGAAAAAGTCCTGCACATTGTAGACAAAATACGCGTATCTATCAAGATAAGCAGTTATGTAGTTGGTAGAATTTAATTGAAATTACTAATCTATCTTCTCATTTCTAGTTACTGCTAAAATAGTTTTAGGAGGCTTTAAAATAATTTTGGCCAATACTCAAGCAATGAAGTTCCATACTTCCAGATTTTTTCTTTATTTTATTTTTGGGATACTCTAAAATATTGGAACGCTTCCATGAAAACGATTGTCGCATAGTTCAAGAAAACCTTCCAACATTTCATTTTTTCAGAGATGTTCTGAATGGTTAAAGAATAGCTCTGCGATGTTTCCAGATTTCTTCTGAATTCCAGAGTAGCCCTGAGATACCAAGAGGGTAGTTGTGTAGATGTTTCCAAAATAGTTCTATCAGCAGTTTAACCTTTAATGCAATAATACTAAAGGATTATCATAATAAATAAATTTCTTGTTCATTTTTACATTGCTCCCAGTCACACAATCAATACTAATTCAGTTCATATAACAATTTCAATGGATTATTTCCTGAAATGGAATAGAATTAATTTATTTTATAGCGTTTTTCCGGTATGTTGTTTGGAAGCAACATTGCGTATTGGTGTCATTATGAGGAATTCCAGAATATTTCTGGAATACTTCAAGAGTAGTTCAGGCATTATTTGCTCTCAAATCAGTTGCGAAATGCTAGCAGTTTAATTCGAGATGAGGCCAGATATGCTGGAATGATTTCTGAGAAGCTGGAATGCTTCCAGAATTGTAAAGATGCATCCAGAATAGTCCTGGAACTTTCAAATTAGCTTTGCAATACTTTTTAGAGCATTTTTAAATATATCTTAATCCTGTCAAGTGCTTTAAATAACGTAGAGTAGTTTTGAGATGCTACCTGCATTGTTCTGGAATGCTTCCAGGGTAGTTATGCACAATGCTTACAAACTGAAGCTTCCAATATTTGTCCAAATACTAGGAATGCTTCCAGGATCTCTCTGGGATGCTCTAATATTGTTTTTGGATACTTCCAGAATTGCAAGTGACATGCATTCAGAGTAGTTATATAGGCACTCAAATAATTTTTCTTTGGATGCCTTCAGGTTAGGGTCTCGACTCCCAAAAGCATTTGGAGGCTGAACTGATATGTTTTCTTCAGAGTAGTTCTGGAATGCTTCTAAAACAGATCCAGAATGCTTCCGGTAAGTTTTTTTTTTTTATTTCTTTATTATTGTGGCTTTCAGCCTCCTGGGCTGGTTCGCCACTAGCTTCCAGAGTAATTCACTAATACTTCCAGAATTTTTTTGAGATGCTTCGAATGTTCACTCGAATGTTTTCTGATTAGTTGCGATACTACCTAAAGTTGTTCTGAAGTGCTTCCAGATAGTGTCTTTGAAGTATTTAACAACTAGGCCAAGAAGCCAGAGCAGCTCTCAAATGCTTCCTATTTTTAGATACTTCCCAGAATAGTTCAGGAATGCTTCAAATTAGTTTGGAGAAGTTTCTAAATTGTTTCTGAGATGATTCCAACATTGTACTTGGACTTCTAGAATTGTCCTGAGCTGCTTTCAGAATTGTATCGAGATGCATCCTGAGTAGTTCCAGAATCATTCCAAATTAATTCTGTATATCTTTCAAATTATTGTTGAAATAACATCAGCATCCTTCAACGTGATTCCAGATTTAATACCTGACTTGAATCAGGTGTAGTTATAAAATATTTTCCAGGGCGCTTTGGATCAGATGAAGCATAGGTTGTGGGGGAGGGGATATAAATTTGAGGACCTCTATCATTTTTGAATCACCCTGGTGGGTAAACCAGAAGTCAGTTATGAAGACCTGATGCAATTTTATGTGCAACAATGTAATAGCTCTAAATAGCTGCTGGATACTGGTGGAAATTAACATAAGGACAATTGAATTCGCTTGTTCCCAGGATTACAGGAATGTCGATTGTCTGAACTCCGGAAAATCAATTTGACCTGTTTGGACCAGAAGCTCGTTTGGTTTAAAGACGGCTGATAAATAGTAAATCATTACTTAGCTGGGTCCGATGTCGAAGTAGTGCTGCATCCTAACCCGTGAATACAATAACTACATCCGAAACAGCCAAATGGTCAAAGGAAGGATATGTTACTGAATTGTTTAATAACATCAACGTCGCGGTTGCTCTATAGCGCAACTGATGTCGTTTGTTTCGTACTTTCTTCACTGAACCGACAAAAATAGCAAATTGAGAGAAAATTTCTCATGAGCTACTTTATGATTACGACGAGGAACATTCTTTTTTTCTCATTTCCATCTTGCCACAAAATCGTAAAACCCCATGAGTGCTACCTTCATACGGAAATGTCAGTGCTGGAGGAAAGCCAGTGTCATTATTTAGAAGTCTCACATCGCCGCCTGCTGGTTTACACAAATGACCGACTGATTACGCGGCAAACCACCAAATTGTTCGCTTGCGAGAAATTGCGTGTGGTGCATCCACCTTCGTCGTCGTTTTTGGCCGCCGGGGAGAAGGAGCAGCGACGAACAGACAGCTTCGGACGGATCTGATGTTGTATGCAAATATATGTTTCGGCAGCTTTATGAACCCATAACCACGCATACGCATCCTCCACTGCAAGCAGCCGCAGTAACGTTTTGGCGCAAGAGTAGCAAATTGGTGGGGAAATTTAGGAAGATTGCTTTGAGGTGGATTACGCACTGTGGCTTCCTTAGTTTGCGTTACATTTTTTTTCCAGGACTCCAAGTAACTAATGAAACAATGGAGAACTGTAAGACTATGACGTAAATGGTGAAACAAAGAGCTGGGAAGGCCATGGAAACAACCCTGATTTCTGGCTCGTCACACCAGCGCGAAAAGGACGTGGCTGACGGAGATGCGGCTAATCTGAAACGAGCAGGAGTAGATCGTATATGTTCACAACGTTGCATTTAACAAGAGTGCCTTCGAAACCTCTGGCAGAAAGACGCTCTGGCGAGCTTTTTAACGCACGTTCCCAGCCAACCTGACTGCGCGAGAACATACCAACGGTGATGTGCTGCTGGTGCTGCAGTAATCCACCACTTTCAGGTAAAGCATAAACCAACAGCCAAGGCAAAACGTTTCCATCACTGGATGAACACGCGTTTCAGCTCAACCCACGGCCGCATGTTCTACTTTGAAATCAGTTGATAGAATTTTTCCGAACATTTCCTCGAATCTTCATATTGTCTGGTCGAGTCTGAATTTGAGTCATTTCCAGTAAACGCGACGCTGGAACCCAGTGCTATGCGTGCCGACACGACCAGCAGCAACTGATTTCGTATCTCGCCAGCAGCGCGATCCCGCGTACAGATTGGGGTGTACAACCTGGACGATTTGTTTGCTTTGCGAAACGAGAGACTGTAAATGATTATGCGGTCGGAAAGACGAGGCAGCACGTGAGTTGAGTTTTACAGACGACGATGGGCGATTTAAATGAGCCAGGTTGGTGGTTATGAAAATGATGTAGAAAAACCTTCACCTCACCATGTCTGCAGAAGGCAATTTTAGCAGTGCATCATAACTTTGAACTCGTGCAGCAATTTACAGCAATGACTTCCTTACATCCGCTATCAACAACCATATTTTTATTGTTATCAATAAAATATCGTTTGCTCGAATTCCAACAATCAAACAGAACGAGAAATTTATTGAAATTTTGATTACGATCAATTGCAACCTCTGAGTTGACAGAAATGATTTGGGTGGGTAGTTGGAGTTGATTTGACTCATCCGATAAAGTTTCACTACCACCACAGGGAGCAATATTTGAAAATGAAATCTTCTTATGCATCGCCAGCAGCTATTTGATGATGATGATGAGATGAAACTGAACCGTAGCCATGAGGACTCAGACCTGCACAATTAATTGAGGCGGAGATAAGGAAAGCAAATTGACTGGAGAAGAAAGTTTGGTCACAGAGGATTGCACGCTGTGTTACCGTCATCGAAGTACGAAGGATGACAGCATAGAGGAACCTTCCGTACCAAGGAACACATACGCCAGGATGGCGGCTGGCTGGTATCCTGACCGTCACTGTGTGGTTTGGTTGATGCTGTGCGTTAACACGCCACGCCGCCGGAGAGCAGCTAAAAGCATGAACTCGGTTGCACTAAATAGCGACGACAAATTAAGCCAGTTAGAAGAAGGTCAATGCAATGTGTGGGAGATGCATCTTCCTTCTCCGTCATGTAGGGCGCATTCAACACATGGTAATTAAGATTAATGAGCCGGAGCCCTTTTTTGTGTTGACCGCGCCAGAGTCGTCAGCCAGTGCGAGTGAATAACCGAGAGAAGCGCGTATGTGATGGGAAAATAAATGAGGTTAGGGTTAACTCAAGGCAGTTGCAGGAATCCAACCCGCTTCTGTGGAATCTCTGGAACGCAGAATACGTCTTTGACACACGCCGAAGCAATAAGGCGCAGTCGAGACGAAGACAGGCTGGCATTTTGCGTCCAGTCTTACTGATGACAACAACGATGATGTCATGTTGTGAGCATTCATTCTACAAATGTTTCAATTATTCCGGTGTATGGCCACATTGTTGTCTAATACCCTAGTATAGTGTAACTGTTCGTTTATCCAGGAAAGTTCAGAAGATCCCTCGACTGAGTATCAAGATCGGCTAACTACTCGGTAATTCCAAAAGGCTTTTCTGACAATATATGTAGCGACGGTCACCTGACATGAGGGGGAAAACTTTGGTTTTTATTGAGCAGTTGAAATACTGCTTCGGTTTTTTGAGTTATTTATATTATGGAGCTTAAAAGTTTGGTGTGGGTAATTGCGGGTTTTCTTCGCTACGTACTGCTGCCTTTCATGATCCTGCTGCTGTTAGATGTCGTAGGGTAAACTACAGCGTTTTCCCTCATTGATGGAGATTGACACGGTTCAGAATGATACCGGAGTTACCGTGTCAAGAGTGGAATGCTACTTGGTGAGATAGGGATTTTCATAGAGCAGTATAACCTGAACGGTTATGGCCAATTGGGTTAGGCCAATTGTGTTGTATTTCGCAGGATACAATAAATACGTCCCAACTATCAATTAAAAGGCAAATTGGTTTTATTCATATTTTATGGTAGTTTTATCAAAGCATTATGGAGTTTATTTTATTTAATCAGGACATTTTCCAAGATATGGTGGTTTTGATTGAGAAACAGTTCTTAAGAGTGATTAAAGAACACTTGAAGAAACCTCCATAAAAGTAACCTTATAAGATACTTGATTCCCCTCTCAAGACATCGTTTCGCAACTTTCATAAAACCTGATGAAAGCTTTGAAAAAGTTTTATGAAGAATGTCAAGATGAATGTATCTTAGAAATGCAGCCATAAAACGCTCTTAGAACCATTTGATTTTCAATAAGAGTACATACTCTTAAGAAAAAACATTATGTGAAAAATAAACAAACTGTCACAATTAATGCCCATAGGTGGGAGGAAATAAAAACTAGTGGATCGTTCTAGCGGAAATTTAATAATTTATTGTCAGATGAATTATTTTAAATACAAATACAAATACAAATACAATATTTATACTTGTTGCAAGTAAAAACTAGTACATCATCTCAGCGAAAATCGGAAACTGGTACATCATCTGAGCGAAAATGTTGTGTACGTTAAATCTAAAGTCGGAAGTAATACGTTGGGACGTTATGTTTAGTGTATATCTCAAGAGAAAAATCGTTTTTCACTCAACTGATCTTTTAGCTTTCGACGCAATATTATTAACTATTCTTCTTCTCAAATCCATTGGTAGCACATTGATTTTATGGCTATCTTATGAAAGACTTGTTTACCTTGAGGAATTCAAACAAGATGTATTCAAGCTAAACTCATCTTTTTCAAGAATAGAACATATAAAGATGAACTTGTCGCTTTCCTCAAAAAATCTTGTTAGTCTTGTGCCAGAATTATTAGTTTTATTTGCGCTTTATGGTAGTTTCTATTAAAACCATTGAAACAATGGCGAGCGTGGCTATTCTGGATTCCCTCGGAATGGTAGCCATTCCCATATGTATGCAACAAAACTCTCGTTTTTCCAATGCTACGGACAATTTTTTCTGTTTAAATTACGATTTGAAACTTAAAACGGATTGTAGGCACAATTTATTCAAAATCTAACAATTTATTAGCATTGTCACTAAATTGTTGAATTTGAAGTATTTTTTATTTGTTATATAAATCAATGTTCTAGCAATAATTCCGTGGCGCATTAAATCTATGTCTTGAATGTCATTACAATTATATACCGATAAAACTATCAAGTTTTAGGCGAACCTTGGGAAAAAGTCTCGAGAACCTCCTGTTGTACAGGGAGCGGCAGAAAATAATGCGAAAATGTTCAAACTTGAGTATTTTGTTAATTCGTGTAGCTTGTGACTAATTTATGTCGAAAGTGTATTTGTTTATGTTGACTTTCAAGTGCTGCATCCAAACATTCTATTTGATTTATTGCAAATTCGTCAAAATGTTCGCGAAAGAATTGATCACCAGTTTGTTGCTCGCCCAGAAGAAGCCGAAAAAGATTGCCAAGGTGGTATGGATAAAATCGGTCCGTGCAAAAAATGCTCGCCACCCGGCGCGTTCCATAAGAAAACTTGCAAAGGAAGCCAATATTTCGGAGAATCATCAAAGAAGACCTGTATGCATCTTCCAGAGCCAGAGTGAAACGCCACTTGATTACGGACCGGGTCAAGGAACTATGAGTGAATCGTTCCAAGAGGTTGCTTTCCTTGTTGATGAAGGAAAAAATGATAATCCTGTTCTCCGACGAAAAGCTTTTCAGCATCGATGCTGTGGCCAACAGCAACACAGACCGGTTCATTTCACCGCAGAAAATGAAGAACATTCCGGAAAAAGTGAAATTCAAATTTCAAACCAAACATCCGGCTGGTGTCATGATGTTTGGCTTGGTGGCGTCCAACGCTTTGAAAATGCCGCCTGTTTTCATTGATGCTGGAGAAAATCAACACCGAAGTGTATATCGGTATTTTAAAGGGACCACAGTGCTTCCCTGGGTGAAGTCCAACTTTCCCGAGGACCAAAACGTTGTCCAACAGCAGGATGGAGCGCCGTGTCATACGACCAATCGAACACAACAATGGTTGAACGATAACATGAGATTTGGCCGAAGGATTTGTTGCCCCCTAGCAGTCCAGATCTTAATCCGTTGGATTATTCAATTTGGGCATATGTTTAAGCACGAGCCTGCAAAACATCACACCCTAGTGTGAAACCCCTGAAGTCAACCATAACACGCACATGGCAGTCAATGTCGGAGGACTACGTCCAAAAGACAAGCTCTGGCTTCCGGCGTCGGCTCGAGGATGTTATTAATAAAAATGGAGGAAACATTGAATAAATTTGTTCAAAAGGACTTCATAAAAATAACTACACTCGAATGTGTTGATATTATTGCTTGAATTAGTTGAAAATGGGATTGGAAAGAAGCAGAAAAAATTTTCGCATTATTTTCTGCCGCACTCTGTATGCGCTTTTTTAAATTTATGAGGGTTTTATGACTGTTTTATCGATGTTATGTAGAATATCTAGTTTTATGCGTGGTTTTATCAAATGATTCTTTAAAACTTCTTCAAGTGCACCTTAAAATTGAATTTGTTACTTGGGGTGTGATCTGGTCAGTAGCGAAAAACTTTATGAATACTTATTAGGTTACTCAGATATATCTATACTGATGAAGGGAAAGCATGGCTTGCTGACATTTCCTCCCTTTAAAATAGCATGTAGTCCTCCAGGAAAGCCGAAGCTCTCTTGACACTTGGTTCTTTATTGGACCAATAGCTAGCTCATCTGAATCTGCAGGTTCTCTTTATCAGCTGCTAGCTCACCTCGATTAGCTAGAGCGACTTGATCTGTATTTTTTGGCAGAAATGGTATTATCCGCATAGTTTGGTCCTGCAAAGGGCACTGCAATGTTGTTTGGTCCTTCTGAACTCGAAATTCATTTAGAGTAACTGCAACGAAGTTGTTGGTCTTCGGAACAAGGTGGTTTCACAAGTCCATTGTAACGTTCTCGCAACGAGTTATGTGTGATCGAGGGGTGTTCCGATCAAAATTTGGTCAAACAGTAATGTGTGTGAGTCGATCAAAGTTTTTATTAATAAGTCAAATTCTTTTTCTTTTTAAGTTCAGTTAATACAGAATACAGGAGAAAGCTAAGCTTTCTTTTTACCGAATGCGAATTGCCGGGTCTTTCGTTTAACACCTGCCATAATATTTTGTACAGTCTTCTTGTCCACTTTATTCGCCGCAGATCGCCAGTTTGCCTTGAACTGTTTCTCGCTCACAACAGTTTTTGGAGTCTTCTTAAGGTTCCGCTTGACGATGGCCCAATATTGTTCGATTGGGTGGGGCTTTTGTCTTTGGACAACACTTGAACGTTGTTGGCAGCATACCACTTCGTGCCTTTTTCCGTAATGGCAAGATGACAAATCCGGCCAAAATAGAACGGAAACATTGTGTCGCTTCAGGAATGGCAGTAGACGTTTTTGTAGGCACTCGCTCAGATAAATTTCCTGGTTGACGGTTCCGGTCGCCATGTTATTATTGCTCTCCAAGCCACAGGTACAGACAGTTAATTGTGCCAGAGTCGTCAGCCTCTACTATTGATTTGGTCTTAACTGATTCATGTCAACTGTGTAGCCAATTGGTTACTCATGCTGACTTCAGTTTGAATCATCTTCCAGTAACTTATGAAATATCCCAAGAAATGATTTCTTATCCCAACAGTTCTACTTTCAATTAACATAGAGCTGATTGAAACCAATATCAAACATTCATGGAATATAAATTTAATCTTAATATTCCTTTGAAAACTACAAATGATATCGATAATGCTCTTGAATCTCTGATCTACTTCGTATAGTCGAAGCAAGAGGCTGTCTCCAGTTATCCAAAAATGTGAAGTGTAAAGTTTAATTCAATTATATGAGAGGTGACGACGACCTTCAGCTTTTGATCCATCTGAAAAATAACCGTGGAAGATAATATCAAAAGAACATGCGATCAGGCGAGATTTTCAAAAACAAATTAAAATTGCTTCTCTGCCCTGAGGGGCAGTCAATTTGAGAAAATGTGTCAAAACAAGATTCCTGTGAAGCAATCTGTTGTTGTGAAGACTTCTCTGAAGTGTCGAAAACTTCTGTGAAGTTCTGAGGGCTTTTCTGAAGATTCATGAACATCTCCGAAGTTTCATGAACTTCTTTGTTGTTTCTTCCTTATGTTCCGTGAGTTTTTCAGAAAATCCGTTAGTACTAATCTAAAGTTCTAAGGCCTGTTTTGAAGCTCCGTGAACTCCTCTGAACTTTCAAGGAGTTTCAAGTGAGCTTCTCTAAAGTTCAGTTTTGAAAACTTCTTAAAGCTCTCGGCACATTGTGGAAATTTTCGAAACTTCTCTTAATTTCTTGGAATTTCTCGTAAAACTCTTGGGCGTTATCTGAAGTTTGTAGGAGTTTTCCAGAAATTAAAGAGAGTTATCTGAAATTGTGAGACTTCCTTGAAGCTGCTCTGGAGACTTATCTAAAGTTCTCTGGAGTTCGCTTTGAAATTTCCTGGGATTTGCTGAAATTTTTTCAATTTTTTGTGAGCTTTTCTGACACGTTTCAAAAATTTCAATTCAATTCAACGGACATCCCTGTTGTCTCTGGAACTTCACTGAAGATATTTAGACTTGTGCATGTAAAATTAAAACGAAAAAATTCTAAGTAATTTCGTGACATATTCTATGGACTTCACAGAAACTCCAAAGTGGTCTTTTAAGTTCCGTCTGACTTTTTTTTGAAGATCCGTGAAAAAATCTGATCCTCCGTAAAATAACTCTGAAGTTCTGAGGACACCTCTGAAGTTCCGCAAACTTCTCTGGAATGTTAAAGAGACTTCTCTGAAGTTCACGGGACTTTTGTGAAGATTGCGTGAAAATCACCGGAAGTCCCGTGAGACTTCTGTGTTGCTTCTTTTTTGCGTTCCGTGGAAGGCTTTTCAGTAAGTTCTGTTATATGATCTGAAGTTCTAAGTCCCATGAAGTTCCGTGAACTTCTGAAGTTTCGTGGACTTCTTTGATGTAGTTTTTGAAGATTCCTGAATTTCTCGGAACTTTGCTGGAAGCTCTCGGAACTTTGCTGAAGTTCTCGAAACTTCTCCTAATTTCTCGGAATTGCTCTGAAACTTTAGAGTCATCTAAATTTTTTAGGACGTCCTTGAAGCTTTGGACCCTTACTAAAACAAACAGACACTTCCAAGCTTGAGTCGAATTCCATCTGGTACCGGCAGATAGACTTCCTCTTCGAGTTTTCCGTTCAAAAAATCCATACGAACGTCCATTTGGTGCTTCTCCAGTCCTCTTGTTGTTGAAAAAGCCAAAACAGTTCGAATGAAAAGTGTTTTTGTGCTTGACCACAGGAACCAAAGGTGGCTTTGGGTAATCGATGTTTTCCCTCTGCACACGCAGCTTTTGCAACAACTGCCTTGTAACGAATTTGATGTCCATCAGCGTCCGTCTTCAGCGTGAATACCCACTTGCAAGCGCAGGGACACCCCACGCTCAGGTTACTGTGCCAAAATCCAGGTGCGTTGTTCTTTGTTCAACGCTTGTAGTTCTTCGTCTACCGCTTTTAGCCAGCTTGATTGGTTTAGCGATGAGTCAGCACTGCTCACCGTGGGACCCAGGAACTCTACCACCATTCCTCGAAGCGTTAAGTCCGTTCCACGAGTGTTATCTCTTCGCTGCGAGGAAGCGCTCTTCCTCCAGATCGTCTTCCTTCCTCCGACACAAGGAGCACTAATTGCTCTGGCTTGCCCAACATTTTTCATCATCAGGATGAACCTTAGTGACTGAGCAAGCGGTCTAGCTGAAGTTCTTCATCAGCATCAATTTCAGTGACTTCAACATCTGGCATAACAGCAGCCTCTGATGACCTTCTTGCAGGGTTGTGCTATGTTCATTGGAACACCAATGAAATCTTCCAGTAAGCGTTGACTTCTACCTTCTGAGCCGATTTGAATGGACATTCGTTTTCGTTGAACCGGACATCTCGAGCTATTAACTGTTTCCTTGATACCAGATTCCAAAGCCGATAGCCGCTAGTAGCACACTTGTTGCCATTTTGTTGAGATAACATAAACATGATTTGCTAAGTCATAATCAAGTTAATACTTTTTTGAGTTTCAGCTGGAGTTCGATTTGCAACGTAGACAGCATTCAACATAGCTTCACCCTAGATTGACTTTGGTGCTCCAGATTGGACAAAAAGAGCTCGCATCTTCTCCTCCATCGTTTGGTTGAACCGTTCAGCATGCTGTTGTGACATTTAGCTGATCGTCGACTCGACTTGACTACCACGTTGCTCATGGTACGACATCAATTGATTACCGGGAAGTTCTCACGTCCCAAATTGCAGCGTATTTTATCCCACGTTGACTACGAATTTTGCCGGTTGTCGCGGCTTCATATACCTTGTGTACCGTTGAACAACCACCATGCGTGGCGAGGCGTTGTTTTCCCAGAGACGTCCGATGTCAAAATACACTCTCCAGTGGTGTTGTAGTCGCGGGTTTTGAGCCGTTGAAAGGTAAACGTACAAACTTGCTTTCTGTACACGTTTCACAGAAAGTACCTTCACTCTCGACGTCGAACTTCATTCCATCCACCATTTTCAGCTTCTGAAGTTCCAGCACGTTGCGGCATCGCAAACGGGCATAACGTCGTTCCATGTACAACATGTACACAACTCCATCCCGAAGCGAAGAAAGCATCGCAAGGTTCTTCGTGAGCCGCCGGATACAGCTGATCCGGCATTTACAACTCTCTCTTCTGGGGAAAGGTGAGAGTATCAACCGGAGACTTTGAGCCGAGAGGTTTGTGGAACCGGCCAAATGATGAAGTGGCACCTGGACAATATACCTGGAATGTTATACGGAAGCATCAGTCTAAGCTGACTGTAGCTGAGGCAATCACCCAGAAGGAGCGGCTGAAGGTAATGTTGCAAAACATTTTGTCTGAGAAGTATGACGTCGTGGTCATAATGGATGACGAGACCTATTTGACGATAGCCGGCACCGATTGGCAGGGACCGGTTTCTTCACGTCCTTCAAGGTGGTAAACGTTGACGTCAAATATATCTCCTACCAAGTTGTTGTGCGTAGATTCAAATCGCGTGCAACGAAGCAACCCGATAATAAATAAACTAGATCAAAGCAACCATGTTTCAAGAACATTTCCCATCGTTGAACCAAATCAGTCGGTTTTTTAATAGTCTGCTCTGCTACAGGCTATGGGCTTGCGCGAGTAAATTATTTTCACCAGCCGAAACTTCTGGAACACGGTACGATGGACGGAAGCCGCTTCAAGGTGGAACTTTTACTGGCCCGGGAAGATCTGTGGCAGTACGTGACGCCAGGTGGAATGCTGGAAACGTCAAGGCCAATCAACATCCGTTGATACGTTCGTCGAAGACTGCGAAGGGGAGCTTAGACGGCACTCCAGAAACACCACCAGAAGGTCAGTCTCACTTCGAAGGTCTCGCTGATAAAGCGAATTTGCGATGAACGCTATTCGGAGGGAGAAGGCATGGCGGAGCACATTTTCGCCATGGAGGCACTTTTCAACCGTCTTGCGAATGCCTCACAGACGCTGGAGGCAAATCCTATCCAGTGCGTACGACAGCCCTCGAGAGCCGTTCGGACGACGAACTAACCCTAGAACTCGTCAAGCGAAAACTGCTGGACGAAGCAGCGAAGAAGCATGGTTCCAGCTTCAATTCTGTGATGTGAGTCGGACAAGGGAAGAAGAAGAAACCGTTGGCTTGCCATTACTGCAAGAAGAGAATGGTCCACATTCAGAAAAAGTGCCGCCGAGTACCTGCGCGATCCCGAGAAGTAACCGGCACAAGCCGGGAAATCTGCGCCCAGCTGGGTGTGCAGCCCGTGCTCGTTTGCGTTTCTGGCCAGCGGAAGTGAAACTGAAGATGGAAGTATGCATTGGATCGTGGACTCGAGTGCGACAAGCCACACCGTCGCGAACCGAGATTTTTTCCTGGAGCTTCTAGTCGAAGGGAAGAAAGTGGTCGACGAAGGGAAGGCCAAAACAAATAATCTAAAATGGATGTTACATAGCTAAGTTATCTGTTTACAAGTAATTTTGAGCCGCTGATTCCAAATATGCTATCTAAATTGTCATATTAAGCCACTCTTTTGAGATATGGCTCCCCTGGAATATCCGGAACATCCGATAAAATTGTAAACTCATTAGTCTCGCCCTTAAGCATTATTTCAAAACTATTTATACATAAAATGTAAGTAAAGCGATGTGGAGAACAATTTATGACTCAGAGTAGTCATTTAGTGGTCTTCCGGAAGTTCCGGAACATCTGTAAAACTTGATAACTCAGCAATTTCATACCAAAAAGATGAAGTGGATCATATAATTTCGCAATATGTGGTAAGTTTGCTCGTTTGTGAAAAATATATGATACTAACGTTTCATTTTGTCATTAGGGTTACCCATATCTTAAGGGTGGTCCAACAACGAAATTTTTGAAAATATTTTCAGAGGTTTTTGATCCAATTCCGAATCTGACGGGCTTTCCTGGGAGTAACCGGAAACTTAGATGTTGTCAATATGTATCTGAACTTTTGATATCATCATCATCAAACGAATAATTTTCGTATTCTGATATAATAATTTTAAGTGTCACATGATGGAGTTTCAACCCTTTTTGGAATATTCTTCAAAATTTTTAAGAAACCTCACAAAGCCTATTCCAACGCTCAAAGGAAGGTGGTAAAATATTGTTAGCAAATGCATGGTAAAAGCTCCAAGAAACTTGCTAAGCAGTTTGAGAGTTCCCATAATTTCAGTTTGGGTCTTACTAGTGCTATTGAGAATCAGGTTGCTAGTGATTATCTGAATATTTCCTCCCGGGGCACTGATTTGGATCCTGAGCTGAATCCTGGGGCACTGATTTGGATGAAGTAAAAACTATAACTAAAAAGTTCAAAAATTTTGAGGCCCAAGAAAGATCCAGTTGGAGCTTCCAGCTACAAACCGATAAGTTTACTTCCTTCAATAATTAAACTTTTTTGAAAAGATATTTTTAAGCAGAATGATGCTTCACATCAAACAAACTACTTATCAACTCTTAAGCGTTACTAATTTAATACGTTCAAACAAATCTGAAGGCTGCTCAACTGGAGTTGCTCTTCCTGAGACATAGAAAAAATATTCGGCAGTGTTTTGCATGAAGGTTTGATTGCTAAATTGAAAAACTTTAATTTTCTGCTCTAGATTATGAAATTAATTCAAAATTATTGAACTGGCAGAACTCTGCAGGTAAATTATCAGAATTCCAAATCTGATCAAATACCTGTTAGAGCCAGAGTTCCTCAGGGTAGCATTCTTGGACCGATATTATATAACATTTTTACTTCTGACTTCCCTGATTTGCCTCAGGGTTGCTAGAAATCTTTGTTTGCCGATGGCACATGCATTTCCGCTAAAGGGAATTCGTGTCATTTGCAGGAGACTGCAGAAAAGACATTTTTTCTTCTAATCAACAGAAATGTAAGATTTCTCCCAACGTGAAAATTCAACTTATAATACTCCCACGTAAACCTAGAGCTTCTGTTTTGAAACGTAGTAGTAGCGGCATAGTTGCTATAAACCGTATTCATTGTTCTTGGTCAAGTCAAGTGAAATACATTGGTCTGGTACGTGATCAAAAATTATATTTTGATTTTGAGCCAAATGTACTAATTGTATAAAATGTTTAAATCCTCTTATTAACAGAAAATCAAAATTTTGTCTGAAAAACAAACTACTAATATTTAAACAGATTTTTAGACCGGCCAGTAGCAGGCGAACCCAGATAATATTGAATCAAAGAATGCCATACACAATTTGAGGATGTCATATTCATTCTTGTATGTGAGTTTGAACAAAACAAATGGAATCTTCTAATTCCGAAGCAAGAAAAACCCCGATACCCAGCACCATCCGGCACGATCCCCAATTAGAAATCAAATAAGCGCTTCGCAGAAAACGAGGAATGAAACATATTCTAGTACGACAAAGAACGTCAGTGAAAATGGAATAAATGACTAAAATTAGCCGGGGAAAATGTCCGAATTTCGTTCCACTACGGTTACAAACACCGTAATGCTCTTATATTTGCCAAGGCTTCCTGAACCACATCACCACCGGGACGCGTCTGTTTTGAAATGCCGTGAAAGAATTCATTAACAGAAGCCCAATCCAACGTTTCACAAGGCAAACATTACAATGGGGGATTCTGAATGACAACGGTGAGAATATGCAAAAAATAGCACTGAATGAAAACAAAGGGCTTGCATGAAGCTCAGCATGCCATGACTTTCATCATTATTTGGTGGAAAAATAAGGGTTTCATTTCAACTGTCACTATTCACTTATAAGGTAATCACTTCAATATTTGCGGTACGCTAGTAGCGTTAATGTTCACGATAGTTGTGTTGGCTGCAATCTGGAAATGTAAACAGTAAAACAAAAATATTACATCTAAACCGCTCCATCAGGTTAATTCATCAGTTGTGTAAGATTGCATTGAGCGATGTGCTGGGGGATTTGTGATGTGATAAATGCGATGTAATGTTTTCCAACATGAAAAGTATGATGTTCAATGCTGCGTTGTGAAAAAAGTGATGCTTACATTGAATCGATGTAAAGGAAACTCGATGTACGGAAGATGTTTTAAACATTATTTTGAAAAAGTAACTAGGTGCTCACCTAAATTTCTATGAGTTACACAGATAAAAAGAAACATTTAATTTTCTGCGTTATCTAATGCACAGAAAGGGAATGCTATATTTGGCAGAAAATAATAGGATATATCATGTAAATTAAGGCCAGATAACGCCTGAATCTAGCCTGTTGTATGAAAGATTGCTAACTTTGTTGTATGGCGCATGAAAGATTGCAAACAACTTCGTTTTTTACGCCTTTTTTGCTTGGAATTAAATGAGGGGAAATTTTACTCGCCTGATAAAATTCATTATTCTTTTTATGTGTAATGTTTATCCATATTATAACATATTTATCAATAGACACTAACGTAAAATTGTTTGAGTAATGTTAGAAAGTGCATCGATAAAGTGGACTGGACTGGCTTACGATGAAAACTAAAATCTTCAAAAGATAATTCAATGGATCAAATTTTCCTACGTTGGTTAAACCTTCCACAAAAATGCTTCGACCCTCTGCCTGGCGGCCTTACTTTCGAGTGGAGTGTAGTTACGTCGTTGCATATTACTCTGTTTCTGCTGCGTAGTTATCAATATTGAGTATGATTCAAACAACCAGATTACAACCAGTCATATTCCAGTTGAATTCATAGTAAATCAACAAGTTTAATTGCCAAAGTTTTCTCCGCAACTCCTCGGATCACCAGCCTCAAGGTAGGTTGGTACCTTTTGATGTAGTGATTTGTAAAGTGCAGTAATTCTTCCGGAAAAAGATGGAGTGTATAAAAATGAAACATGAGACTATCATTACCATCTGAAAGCGACTTAGCAGCTGGACAAGCGTGAAAATAGTTTCTGATAAAACTTTTTGTCGCTGAAGATGAAACTTTTTCTGCAACTTTTAGACGGCGAGAAAAGACGGGAAAAGACGCAACATTTATTACCATCGTAGCTGCTTAATTATGTACGAGTCCTTCTTATGAGCAGCATGGCTCTGGCAGGTAAACGTTGTGCAGGTGGAAAGAATCATAAATAAAAATTTTAGCAGGAAAAAGTGCTCTTCTCGTCACTCAACATTACTGTTTACAGTGGGCTAAGGGGCGACTTAACAAAATGTCACATTGATGTTGTTAAAAAATGGCAGCTGTGTGTGTGTGTGTGTGTGTGTGTGTGTGTGTGTGTGTGTGTGTGTGTGTGTGTGTGTGTGTGTGTGTGTGTGTGTGTGTGTGTGTGTGTGTGTGTGTGTGTGTGTGTGTGTGTGTGTTAGCAATCTAAAACACATTGGCTAGCAATCGTAGTTTACAACAATCCTTTGGGGCAGCTTTAGTCCGGGAGCTGGAAAGTGATACTGCAGATCCTGCAACCCATTTCAGAATGAAGCCCTTGCTTGCATATTGTTTTGAATTGTTTTGTTGCTTCTGACCAGCAAATGCCGTTTTCTACATTGCACAGGTCTTCTTTTTTCACTCCACATTCTGCCAATAAACAAAAGCACCGCTATGAGGCAACTCTATCTGCTAATAATCATCGATTCACACGCAATAAAGCGGCAACACACTCTTAATTAATAATTTATGTCCGAGTGTCATAATACTACCACTAATAAACAAAACTAAACTGATGTAACTCTACCTCAGGGTGCGCGGGCAAAGCACAAGAAAAAAAATACGAGAAAATACTACCGGCACTCACACATTTCTGATGTTTGAATACTAACGCCACTCACACGAATTATTGTTTGATCTTGTTTCGTAGAAACGACGCACCAAAAGCAAAACACGTCAGTTTCGAAGCATGGCTTGCTGCGATCTATTGCGTTGAAAAGACGCTTGCTTACCCAAAAAGGTGCTTCCCCATCCAGTATTTTATTATGACTAATAGTACGTTCACACTACAGCTTATATTACGTGATATAGAGTGTCTTGATATCAAATGACATGTACATTATTTCCAGTGAAAACTAGATGTATAGCTGCTGATATCAAGATACTCTATATCACGTAATATAAGCAGTAGTGTGAACGTACTATAAAGGTCAGTAGGAATAATAATATAAATCAAATCAAATCCAAGGAATGTACCAAAGTAACATTGCCAAAACCTTCCAGCTGTATTAAGTTTTATTAAAGGTTTATGAAAGTAACTAGAAATCAATTTGGTTTAATTATGGCACCAAGAGGTGTTAGTAGATATTATATTGAAGTCAGGTATATGAGAACTTACACAGCTTGTTGACAACGATATTAAAACCTTATTTTCTATGATTCTTTTTACTCCTATCAAACATTTTATTTAGACTTTATGAACTCGTAAAATCCAGTTTTGAAATGCCGGTATAGGAGTCATTCATATAATGTTATTATGGTCAGTAGAGAAGGCATTTTACAACCATTTTGTGTGCAGTAAATGCATTGAATGGAAAATTGGCAAAGTTTTAAACGACAAAAAAACATGGCCAAATAGTTAGTAGTAGTTATTGCGAAAATAAATTGTTTTTTATTTTTGTCAGAAATGTGATTTTTTGCAATCGTCGAATTGAAATAAAAGAAATAACTGAAGTGTAGATCGCAAACCAATTATGGCTTTCTCTTAGATAACCGTGCTGAATTCAATAAATTGCAGGTGCAGTTATTTTAGCCTCCTATCGTACCAATATTCACCATAAAATTGAATGCGCATATGATCTAGATTCATATCACTACTCCCAGTAGCTCAACGGCGGAGCAAACGTAGGTTTCATTGACTACCGACGATGCTTCGCTCTACGTTTGCGTCATGGGACAAGGTGATATCTTCGGCGATATAAACTTGGGCACGATTTCTTGGCAGCGAAATTCTACCTTCGCAACTTTCCGACTGTTTCTCAATCAACGATTGGCCTGACACCATGAAAGCTGCTTGACACGTATTAAGTTTGTCTACGGTCAATGTCATCCTCAAATGCCAAAAGCTTTCATACGTCAAAGATTTGAAGCCAATAGCCGTCGTTTTTGTACAACCACAGAAGGGGGCGTTCAATGGGTGAATGCGAGGTTATTGGTTTTAAAGTGAGAGAAAGAGAAAGAAGAGAGAGAGAGAGAGAGAGAAAGAGAGAGAAAGAGAGAGAGAGAGAGAGAGAATTACATTCGTTTTGTTTTGTTTGTGTTTTCCTTTTTATAGCATGCTGCAAATTATTATGCTCATTTTTCAAAAACTTTCGAATCTCTAACCATGGAATCAAATAACTGCTTTAAACTGCTAATAATTTATAAAACGCGTTGCGAAATTCACACATCGTGCACTAAATTTGCCAGCAGAGCAAGTTTTTCGATATCATATTACGAATGAAAAGTTTTTAATATCGACATTGATAGTAGCTTTCTTCTTAGTTCATACGAGTACACTACTGCTAGTAGTGGAATTGTACACTAAGGTTTTTTTTTACACGCTTTTTTTGGCATGGTTTTTTCCAACCCGTGTAAAAAAAATCATGCTAATTCCAAAAACCGTGTAAAAAAAAATCGTGCTAATTCCGAAATCCGTGTAAAGAAAACTTTGATAACATGCTAAGTCTATTGCAATGAAAAACACTTAAAAGATTTTCTAAACAGTGGAATGGATAGCAAAACAAGTTACAAGAGTCAAGCGAGGGCCCCAGGGCCAGAACACAAAATAGGACCGGAGTGAATTTGTGTGGGGATAAGTGGGGATAATTCAAGTACATTCATGATGGCATATCTTGAGACCCTTATTATCTGCAAAGGTGCGGTCTTGAGCAAAGTTGTTCAGAAGATCAAGGGCATTCGGAAAGTGAACCGTTTTGTTCGGAATTCCACCACAACGTGGCGCTAGTAAGCATTCGAAATTGAGCACTTGCATTCTGTTTCGAGATTCTGATAAGATAGATAGTTCTAGTCATCGGCAAATTTGTTCAGCAGATCAAGGGCATTCAAAAGATGGGCCGTTCTTTCGGAATTCCACCGCTATGTGGCGCTAATGAGCATGCAAAATTGAGTATTTTCAACTTGTTCTATCTCGTGATTCCGATATGATGGAAAGTTCTAGTCGTCGGCAAAGTTGTTCAGAAGATCAAGCGCATTCACGAAGAGAGTTTTTTTTTCAACCACAAAAATGTTTAGCTCAAAGCAATTTTTTAATTGAATCAACCATTCTTCATGGTTAAAAGAGCGATCATTTTTGCACATCTGTCTTAGGGTTAAATCAAAACAAAAATGTTTAGAAAATATTTTAAGTGTTTTTCATTGCAATAGACTTAGCATGTTACCAAGTTTTTTTTACACGGATTCCGGAATTAACGCGGTTTTTTTACACGGATTCCGGAATTAACGCGGTTTTTTAACACGGTTTTTTTTACACGGTACGTATTCCCTCTGCCAAATTATCTTATATTATAATAATCCGTCCAATACATCACAAAACATTGCGATTGGTCAAGCGGATTGGAGATAATTAAATCATTGTGTATAAGACCAAGTCTCTCCCGTATGGTATTAAAGCGATGAGGATGGACATCAATAGAAACATAAAGTTGCCAGAAGGCACAATCTACAGACTCTTACGAAATCCCTCAATTGCAATTTTTAATGGATTAGCATAGATTGTTCTCTAGAAACTTCAATTTGATTGATACAGATATTATTTACAGTAATGCAATAGATTGTAAGATACAGTAGTAAAAATTGAAAGTTACGAAAAAAGAGTTTGGTTCGAGCATCGACTGTGAACGGTTGTGACGATGCTTTATTATGTACTATTTTCCTATCGGGCAAAGCACGTTTCGTATTGTTTCGGTTATCTATAATTCGGTGATACGGGTGATCGAGTGAGCACAGTAAGAAAACAACAAAGCGTCTCTCAAGCGTTATTAAAATTAACGAAAAACCATCATCACACTTTGTGAGTGACTCTTATAGCATCCTTTTTGGTTTAACTTATTTTAAATCGGATCTTCAGCATTATAAAATGTTACCTTGTTTTTTTCAATGAAAAACCACCATTGCACTTTGTATGTGGCCTCAATAGCATCCTTTCTGTTGATATAAATCGATTTAAATCAGAAATCGATTTAAAGCAGAAATCGTTACTAAAGGGCGAACACGAAATGATTGCGACACATTCAACAGGGCATAACTTTTTTACCATTGGGTAAAAATCAACCAAATTTTGCACACTTTCTCGTTGATGTGTATTGTTTACATGCTGTCAAACTCGAAGTCGTGTTTTTCGATTCAAAAAAAATGGAGGTGAACCAACGCGAGTCGAGAGAACAAATTCTTTCCAAACACCTGGAATTTCCTGACCTGTCGCACCGGCAGTTGGGAAAAATGTTGAACATTCACCATTCAACTGTCTCCAGAGTGTTGAAGCGGTTCCAGGAGCGGTTGACGTTGGACCACGGCAAAGGAGCTGGAAGAAAACCGGGACCGGAGAACAAAAAGACGGAGGAAAAGGTGAAGCGGATGATTAAAGCAAATCCCAACGTCTCAAGCCGTGATTTGGCTTAAAAGATCGGCATGTCGCAGAGCTACGTCCAGAATGCAAAGAAGAGAGCTGGACTACGAACATACAAGGTACAGAACTTCCCAAACCGCGATGAGCGGCAACAATCAACGGCTAAAACTCGGGCACGGAAGCTCTACGAGAAGATGCTGACAAAATATGGCTGCTGTGTGATGGACGACGAAACGTATATAAAAGCCGATTTTAAGCAAATTCCGGGGTTGGAGTTTTTCACCGGCAAGAGCAAGTTCTATATGGACGACAAATTTAAGAAGAAGAAAATGTCGAAGTTCGCCTCCAAATATCTCATTTGGCTGGCCATCTGCTCTTGCGGACTGAGGAGTGAGCCTTTCGTGACAAAGGGCACAGTAAATGGCGAGATCTACAAATCTGAGTGCCTCGAGAAGCGCCTTTTGCCGTTCTTGCAGCAGCACGACGAAGCTCCGCTATTTTGGTCAGATTTGGCATCATGCCACTATTCTAAAAGTGTCCTGGAGTGGTATGAGGACAATTCTGTCCATTTTGTTCCAAAGGACATGAATCCACCAAACTGTCCGGAGCTGCGCCCGGTGGAGCAGTACTGGCCAATGATGAAGCGGGAACTTCGGAAGAGCAAGAAGACAGTCAAAGACGAGAAGGACATGTTAAGAAAATGGAAAAAAAACTGAGAAACTGGTAACGGATGACACTGTAAAGACTTTGATGGAGGGCATCAAGCGAAAATGTTTTCAATTTTACACTCAAGGCTCCATCGATTAACTTTTCTTTTGATTTTTGAAGTAAATATTTGTATAAAACTACCCTAAAATTTTGGTTTGATTCTAAACATTATAAGAAAATTGGCATGACATTTTCGGTGTCGCGATAATTTCGTGTTCGCCCTTTAATTGAGAGTTTTCAATCACAGGTACCATTTTTGCATTAGTATGACTGAGTGACAAGTACTCCATACCCTAAATACCCCACCAGCATGGTGTTACTTTGTAGCTGCGGCTGAGCTAAGTGAGGAACCGTGTTCAACGAACTTCTCACATGATTAAAACCATTTTATAACACAACCCACCCACTGCCGACTGTCAACCTATACTTCCATTCAGAGAGTGGCACATTCCGAGAAAAATGGAAGAAAAATAGCCAAGGAAATCCCACTTCTCCGCATTTATATTTTCTTCTGCTTTCACCCGAAGCCAGCTGATAATGGCTTTTACGTTTTGCGAAATCCTCCCACGAATCGAACAGCCACTTGTGAAGAATTAATATTAATGGTCGGGGCTCAGTTTAAAGAGTCCGCAACGTGTTGTTATTTTCAAAGAAAATTTACTACCTGCAGGTGAATGGTGCAATTTCCTCAAAAATAATCAAATAGGGAAAAATCTAGGATTGCGTTACACCATGGCAGCAAGAAGAGGTATCCCCTAAATCAAGTTAGTGGCGTTTACGATTTCACTGTCTTCCGGCGGCAAAAGTGCACTGCTGAGAGCTATACATTTCCACCCGGTGATTCCGAAGGGGAAATGGTAAAGAGCATTTGATACGTTCGTTTGATTGAAGGTACATTCCAAGGAACATCGTCAGTTGCTTCGTTACTGCAGTTCGGTTACCACTAGGTACTTTCTACGATTGCTGCACCATCATTACCGAAGTGTACATAAGCGGATCCCCGCAGATTGCGCTCTTTGAAATTGAATCGTCCTCACTTTGGCCATCGATTGAGAGAGGTGCGGTCGTCCATTGGCTCGGTTAGTACGTGTGTGGGTGTTTGTGTGAAAAGTAAGTCAATCAGATTGCGGGAAATATTCGGTCGATGTGCAGTGATTGTTAGTTGCAGGTGGATGCGTTGTATGCGATTGAATAAATAATAATAATGTTCAGTGAGAGTTGCTCTTTGTATGGAAATTTTGATTTAAATTTGCGCGCTTTCTAAGCCAATTCTTAAATCGCTATTCGGTGAGACCGGTCCGTATTAATTTTTTAATTAATCATCTTCTTTCTTTTCGTTTCTCTTACAGGTAAGCGATCTTCTGCATAGGAAAAACATTCTCCAACATAATGATTCATCTTTGATTACAAAAAAAGGTAAATTCTTATCATCTCCATGTGACTAACGCAGAACGAATCCGGAATGCTGACACCAAAACGTACCTCTCCATAGAAAGTGTCTCGAGCGTGATTGGTGTCACCGAGAGTTCAAAGCCGTCCTTTCTCTTTGGCCTTTGAATGAGGAGCAGGAACATTCCTCGATATCATCATCTTTTCATATCCACCCAATTTTAATGCCATGCCAACGATGTCGACAACGTGTTGTAATGTTAAAAGATTCGCAAATCCAGAAATCCTACAGTACGGAAAAACCGTAATGCTCGAACACGTAAAAACGAATGATGGAATGAAGCTTTTTGAAGTTGAGAAACAAAATTACTTTTTCCCCATTCTTTTCTATCCGTCGTAGGTATGCGACTTTGATTCCTACGAATTTGTGGGGTTGAGAACGGCTGCAAAACCCCACCCAGATGCTTTTCAAAGCAGGCGTTTTTTATGTGAAGAAAATTAAACAGGAATCTTCCCAAGAGAGCTTTCAGCCTACTTCGTGAAAGTATGCGATGACACGAATCGTTCGAATTGAGGGGGAAAACGGGGTAACCAAATCTTGCTATATTTTCGTGTTTGGTTCTGATTGTCGAGTGCCATAAATACGCAGCATCTTCGAACAGATTTAATGTAGCGAGTGTTGCGTGGGAGGCAAATATCAACCAGTGATCCGTTTCCATGCCGAGGATAGTATATTAAAATCACATGACAAGCATTGAGGTCGTTTCGCAGAAACAACTCGTAACTACACCCGACATCGGTCAAGTAGGTTCTGTTCGGGTCATTCTTTTGTCGAAGCTAGGTAGAAAAAAGTTTCCAACAATAGTTCCTCGGCAGGGTCGAACTCGGTGTGTGTGTTTCAAGATGTTGAAAATGTGCCCTTTCGCACTCGAGGATGTCACCCACTAGCTGGGATGAATGGACGGAAAGACCAAGAAAGGTCCTTGTTCGGAGGAAACAATTTGCCAAAGTATTTTCATGGCAGAAGGAGCCAGAAGGAGCAAGTGGAATCCGGTTGGCAGTGCTGAGTTTGTTGTTCGATGCCTTGACTGACTGCTTGCTGGTGATGTCGAAGAATGGAGGTGGAGAACTGATAAGACCTGAAAGTTGTTGTCCGCAAATTGGTAGACGAGTGCAAGATAAACGAAAAGACTCCACATTCAAGAGTTGAAATGGAAATAAAATTTGCGGCAAATATTTGAAGTGGTCGGAAAGGGGGGAAAGGATAGAATTCGGGATGGAGTGTTTTCGTTTATTGTCAACAACTTCGAGGCAATTCGAGGAGTCTGTGTCATGGTCAATATCAGTGCTTCCTTCCCGAGTTTGGCCATGGAACGTTGATTTAGGTTCGAAAAGCTCTCAGAATTTGTGGGAATGTGAATCAAATCTATGATAGGAATACAATACAAGTTAACAACATTGATGAATGTGGTAGGTATTGCCGAAATTGATTTGATGATTTATAGTCGACATTTGCTTTTGTAGTCACCCTTGTATAAAATATACTACCTTTTGTTTCAGCTGCTAGATTATTCGAAATACCAATTTATGCGAAATCTCTCTGTTATAACGTGGTGTTTGAGAAGCGATCAAAGATAGCAGATTTTCTTTATATGTTTATCTAAACTAAGCAATTCCATATAAAAAAGTTAAAGCAAGTCGTGAAAATTGGTAAAGTTCAACCTTAACATGAAATTGTATTTTTATTAGGCCATTTGAGTGACAATTTCCTTGTTAGGATGATCCAAAAATCTGTTTTATTTAAAATTGACTTTTAAAAAAAAAAAATCTTAACTTCTCAATCGCCCAACTGATTTTTCCGGTTGAGCTGAACGATTTTTGTTATTTTCAGGAAAACTTCAAAACACTCAGAAATTTTTGATTTTTATGAAAATATTACGTAACATTTGATTTTTCTCACTTTAACTGCGAGGATCTCCTGTTTGTTTTGTCTTCTGTTGGTATTTTCAATTGTTAAATCATGTTATTTCGTATACAAATTAAAACAAATTACAAATTAAAAACAAATTTCCGCAATTCATACACCACACTTGCATGGAAACGTTGGAAACGCAAGGTAGTTCACACAATGCGTCGCCATCGATTATGCTTGGCTCGCTCGCACAGTATTCAATCCTATGCTACACTTCAAGCTCAAAATGAGCAAAATCGCAGCCACATTTCGTACCTAAAACTCCACACTAGTAATCATGCTTGCACCAGATTATACGAAAGAGCGAGAGTGCGAGAGTGCTTCATATCGAGTGAGTCATTTTCATGAGAAAATGAACTTTACACGCCTACCCGTGTGAGCGGGAGAAATGAGAAGAGAATACTTCGCTACTCTATACAAAGAGGAAAGTCTTCGCTCAGTTCGCTCACGAACTTTCTGCGCTCTTCACGGTGCCAAATTGATTGTTGCTGTTTTGAGATTGTATCAGTTCTAGGGTTTTTTTTTTCATTAGGGCGAATCTACAATTGAGAGATTCTCTCCGGGCTCGCTCTCTTTCATTCATTACATCGCAATTATAAATTTTCGAGGCATTCTTTAGTACAGATCGAAACACAACAGTGCTGGCTAGCATACTCTACAAATAGTAGAATGAAAAACGCAAAGGTGATTGGCTTATGAATGAAAGAGAGCGAGCCCGGAGAGAATCTCTCAATTGTAGATTCGCCCTAATGAAAAAAAACCCTAGAGTTGTCCTATTCAGTTCGGTTACAATGATTGAAAAAAGAGAAAATTAGTGCTATGCTAGAAACAATGTTTTCCAAGAAGAAAATTAGAGACGATGTAGGAACCGAATCCTTAGTTTCCCTATGTGTTCCTTCTGGTAAACCGTTAGAGTGCAGTACAGCGTACAGGCGCCTTATGCTGGGCACAAGCAAATAGCTGATGAACACGACCTTGTTACAATCAAACAGAAACCTGTAACGTTTGCATTAATAAAAAATTGACTTTTTCGGATGTTGATAAATAAAATCTAGGATAGATAATTGCCTTTGATAAATCTCCCATGGAAGGTAATTATTTAAGCTTACTTGCAAAAAAATTTTACGCCCTTGCGACCGTCCTTCCGGCAGTTAACCGGAACATTCGCCATGGCAGACGAAAACATGCGTGTAGGCATGTTTATGAGTTCTTTCTTCGTTTTATTTGTCAATTCCTCCTCAGTTTTCGCGACAAAATTGTTTGAGTAGATCTTACCCTTCAAGTTGGCCCAAGTTCTCGATGGGACGCAGCTGGGGGACGATGGGCGGGTTCGCCGACTTGGGTACCACATCGATATTCAGCCGCTCCATTTCCTCCAACAATCACCTCGAGTAGTAGGCCGACGCCAGATCCGGCCACAACACCGCGTCTTCGCCCTTATGGTATTTCTTAAACTTCCGGCAGTTATTTCGTACAATAAATTTTCCCGTTCACGGCCAGTCCGTTCAATAGCGGCTTTGACACCCCCTTCTCGCTGATTGTCACCAACATCAGCACCTTCTTGGGGAACTTGGTGTGTGAAATGAACTTCGCCTTGAAGATAACTTCCTTTGTGGGGGAAGTAAAATACGAAGTGCCCAGCCAGTCGTTGCCAGCCAGGGTGAGATAGGTCTCGTCGTCCATCACCACCGCCACGTCGCAATTCGCTGGGAAAATCGAGTTGACTATCTTATTAAGCCACTGTCACTGCGTCATTGCCTGTAGCTTTGAAACCAGTTGACGCAACTTCCGCTTCCTGACATGTATGTTCATAATCGCCAGGTACTTTTTCACTGTTGAACCAGTTGAACCGACCTCCCGGCCAAGCGCACGCAGCGATGTAGCCACTTTTCCCTCGGTCTTCCTCTTCAGCATTCTTTAGAGCTTCTTATCGCTCAGGGTAAACGGGCTTTCTTCCGATGCTCTGATTGTTGTCTAATAGTGCCAAAATGTTGTAGATGCCGGATCAGGCGTACCCGGCTTCCACAAAGTGTCGTACGATGTCCGTTTTCGACGCGGTGGGATGCCGTTCTTTGAACGCGCACACTTCTGAACGGAGTTGCTTCACTGTTTTCGCCATCACTGATCACTGATAGAGCTGTCAAATTTTGTCTGCTAACTAATGGGTTACTATGATTGATTCGCTAGTGCGAGATAAAGTCATGAAAAATCGGCAATTTTTGTTCATTTTTTAATGCAAATGTTAACATCAATTAATAACTTGTCCGCTACGTGGCACTTGCGTACATGTGAACTTTGTGTATTACCTGTATTTTGCGATCTAGATCGTGTTTAAATTTACTGTTTTCAGGAAAGTTAGTTGTAAAATTATGAGCTTCCAGATGCTTAACTCAACAGTTCAGAATTATATTACTCCGTGGCGCTAATGTGTTGTTTGTAAACTCACTGTATAAACTGGATCTCGACATTATTGAGATATAGCAAGTTGGAATCTTCATAAAAGATATTCGAAAGTTCAGAACTTTTTGAATGGTGTTCACATTAGATCATAACTCGTCCACTACGCGGTACTAGTGATCATGGGAACTTTTGTAGTATCTGTATTTTGATTTCTAGAGCATGTATGAATTTATTATGTTGAGGAAATTTATTCGAGTAATTATGGTCTTCCAGATGGTCCCCTTCATACTTCAGAATGATTTCAATGCCTGGCACTGGTCTGCCTGTGAACTATGTAATAAATGTTTATCGCTAGTACCCATGAGATGGCCAATATGGATATTTTTGGTACGTTCTTCAGACAACTCCGAGTTACTTCTTCAGAGAAGTTCTTCACAAAACATTGGGTAAGTCCTTTAGAGAACTTCATGAAAGTTATTCAGAGAAAGTTAAACAGAGAAAAAATGCAGAGAACCTCGGGCAAGTTCTTTAGAGAACTTCATGATAGTTCTTCAGAGAACTATCTTATCTTATACGCTAAATTGTTTTAACTCTAAATTTGTTTTAATACAATGTAGTGTGCATGGGCAAATCTTAGTAAATATAAAGACCTCCTAGCTATTACTGCGCGCGGAAATATTGCTTTAATTTTGTTTTGGACATTATTAAATCAATACTATGGCAATGTTTATTGTAAGTAGTCATCATTTGATTAATGGGTCCAAATTTTCCGTAGCTCGTACGATGGTAATTTGTTGCAAATAACTGTCGGTGCCTTGAACAACGTGTTGGTGTGTAGAAGTTTAATTTTGATAAAAGTTCCATCGAGTCATTTCTGTATGAGACAATGTTGTTTATGAATGAAATCATCGACAATTCTCGACGCTCTTCAGTGTTTGAATGTTGATAAGCATACATCGAGCTTCATACGATGGTAAAGGAAATACAGTCCAACCTAACTAACGAAGTGCGTATAATAAAAACTGTTTTTGCACAGATTCTATTTTATTTTCATGTGTCATTGAGAATGGGGACCAAACTATGCTACAATGTTCAAGTATTGATCTGTCATAAGCATAAAGTTATTACTAAATTAGGTATGTATCGTTTTCTTGTTAATGTAATCAAGTTACATTTTTTTACATTTAGTTCTAGAAGGCTTTTGTTACACCATGTGTGGAATATTTGTATCTCATTTTTGAATATGTCACAGTCTTCACCATTTTTTATTTCTAAAAAAAATTTCATGTCGTCAGCATACATAAAAAAATTAAGTTTCTTAAGTATGAAAGATATGTCATTCACAAATAAAATAAACAGAAGCGGTCCTAAATGAGAGCCTTGTGGTACTCCCGAACTAGCATGAATGGAAGTCGATTTTTTCCCGTTAAATCTAACAATTTGTTCACGGTTGGTCAGATATGATTCAAGCATTGCTTCCAGAGAATAATTCACAAATTCGAGTAAATTAGTGGTTGCCGAACGGCCTTTGAAAAATCCGTGCTGTGAGGTAGTTATTCTATTTTTTATTTGGTTAAATAGTTTTTCATTTATGATCGCCTCAAAAAGTTTTGGGATGCAAGAAATAAGGGCTATACCACGATAATTGCTGACATCAGATTTTTTACCAGATTTGAAAACAGGTACTAGGAATGACATTTTCCATAAATTTGGAAAGTCTCCCGATTCCAGTAACATATTGAAAATCCAAAAGAACGGAGCTGTAAGCTCAGTTGCCAAAGTTTTCATAAAAACAGGAGGGACTCCATCAGGTCCCGAACCTTTAGATGCGTCCAAATTTTTTAATACATCCAATATGTCATGCCCATTGATTTCACTTATGCTAATGTCAGTTGGAAATTCAGGAAGAAAACTAAAGTATTCACGATCGCGATCTGGTTCCGAATATGTCGTGTAGTTTTTTTTGAAAAAAGTTCGCAAATAAATTGCATATCTCTTCCGAGTTATTAGCTTCACTATCATCAATGTACATTTTAGACGGAAAGTTGTCACTTTTCAGTTTGGTCTTGACATAGCAAGCAAAACAATGCATTAGGTCCTAAGTAACATTGAGAGACACTCTTTGTCGACTTTCTCTTTGCGTTCCTACGGCTGTGTAAAAATATGTTTAGCTATTTTCAACATACAGTACGGCAGTATAAAGTATGATTAGGGATCCAATACATTGAAAACATCAGCAAATCGTTGAATAGACAAGCTATCAACCAAAGAAAAAGTCGACGAAGAGAATCTCTCAATGTTACTTAGGACTAAATGCATTGTTCAGCTTGATAGTTAAAAAAGTTTTTTGGACAGGATTTAATTTCTTGCTCAATTTTAAAATTATACTGCTCGAATGCTATACTCATCGCCAAATTGAGTCGATTGCAGATATCCACATAGTTTTCCATATTTTCTTGATTATTATTATTTCTATAGATTTTATGTGATTTTTTAAGTTTCTTATTTCCTTGTTGAACCAAACCGGATTTTTGGAAGTAATTTGACGCCTTCTTCTTTTCACCGCAACTTCTTCATGTATTATTTTAAACAGCTTATTGAAGAATACTTCAGTAGCATTTTCCACATTTTCTTCAATCCTTAACACTGTTTGCCAATCAATATTATGTAGTTTATTCCTAATGTTGTCATAATTTGCTGATTGATAATCAAATATTTCCTCGAATTCATTGTCTACAATTGTTTCTTAGTTATGCTCAAACAGAGAATACTCGACTGCAGTGTGAAATGCTTCATTTCTCCATATTGGTGATAATGATTCATTTACATAAAAGTCATCGTAAATGTTTGTCATGTAAATTTGATTTAGTCCTAAATTTGCAATTTTAATGTTTCGTTTTCTCCATAGACTGAGACTAACATGTATTCGTTACCCATGTCTGGAATGAAGTCAACATTTCGTTGGTTAAAATCACCATAAAGTAGAGTATTCGATACCTAGCTCTAGAGGTCAAGTAGACAAATTGTCCAAGGTGTCCTGCAAGGGACCTTGTAGATCCACCCCATTTGGTACCGTGACAGACACTACGCTGTGATCTGCAAGTTGTCTTAACGTACAGTTATCACTTAGACAACCGTCAATGTCTTTAACATAAAAATTATACAAAAGAGGGCTTACACAGGATCTCTGGAGGAGACCCATGTAGCTAAATCGGGAAACGGTAGAGGTTCCATGAGAGAAGCTCATATGTTTCTCTGACAGCAAATTGTACAAAAAAATATTCATTAATGGTGAAAAGCCATAAGCGTGGAGTTTATCTGAAAGAACTTCAACAGAAACTGAATGAAAAGCCCCCTTTATGTCCAAGAATTCAGAAGCCATCTGCTCTTTTTTTGCAAAAGCTAACTGAATATCTGTGGAAAGGAAACCATATTGAGTATCTGAAAGCAAGTTGTTCGTCTCAACCCATTTGTCCAGACGGAAGAGGATCATTTTCTCCAACAACTTTCGAATGCAGGATAACATCGCGATGGGTCGATAGGAGTTGTGGTCGGACGCGGGCTTACCAGGTTTTTGAATGGCAATAACTCTCACCCGTCTCCAATCATCCGATACAATGTTTAGTTTTCAGAAACTGATTAAACAAGTTCAACACGCCCCTCTAAGCGACGTCTGGGAGGTTCTTAAGCAAGTTGAACTTGATCCTATCAGCCGTATTGCCACACAAAAAGATTGCGAGAGAGAGTTCTACCATTGAAAAAGGTTGGCTGTTCTCATTATTGAGTATTTTGCGTTTATGGTTTAAACAAATCTATGCATATTTGCAAATTGTGTGAAACTTTATCGCTATACCACTTAGTGCCTCGACAGTCGAAGTAACCGTTGAGGCTGTGCCCGCATAACGAAAAACAATTTGCTATATAGTCGAAACTGTATTTCAAATACAAGATATATTATCACATTTTATGTTATTGTTATCGAATAGTTTAATCTCATTTTCACCATACCACCTCTACATTAACACATATTGTTATTGTTTGCCATATTGTCATTGAAAGGTTTATTATTGTCTGCACTCGGTCTGGATTATATACTAACTTTTTGACATAGAGTACAGCAAAAATTTTGTTCGTGAAAATTGCCATTTTTTTATGGTAACCTAACTTAACCGCCTATTCAGCATATTGTTATATGGCCTTTTACCATCTGATATATTGTTGAAACTATAGTGGAGATTGTTAGTTTATAGTTGTCAACTATAAGTGTAAATGACGTAACAATAATGGATGCGATCCTCAACAATAAGTTAAATAGTTCAGTAATGGTTTGTGATTATGCGGGATGTTCACCCGTCAACAATTTTTAAAAATGGGTGAGTCAATACCTCAGAATGCATTGTTGGAATTCCGCTGTCAAGTGTTGTATTTATATTTTCACTCGCTATCGGACTCCCATCTCCCTCTCTTCACGTTTTCCCTTGTTGTTCACCAATGACGTCTATATAAGGTCTATCTGAGTTGCCCCAACAATATAAGTGAAATGAGTCAAATTCGCTCATGTCACTAATACTGTGGGTTAGCGAATTGATTGTGTCTTTCCCTGCGGTTATTAGACTGTTTCCTATCCCTTGTTCTTTAAGCTCACTTTGACAGGTACAAGCATATGCGTGAACCAAGCGCCAACCCGACATGCGAAAGCTCATGGGCACATCAGGCATCTTGCCCATCGATCAGCCTCTTTTCGTATCTCGATCGCGGCCGTGGTAAGAAGTGTTTTCCAAAGCAGCAAGAACCCCTCTTGCTGAGTCAGCAGCGAATGACTCTGCACAAATACCACTGCGCTCCTTACACACGCTACAAACATTTTTTTTTTGTTTTTCGTTCGCATCGTGATTGGTCATTGTGTGCGCTATAAAACTTAAGTTTTCAAGCGATTCCAGACATTTCCTTCTGTATCACTATTATGTGACTACAAAATGAGGAGAAAGATTAGTAATTTCCTTTTAACTCCAACTACTTTTATTGCTTATCTTTACAGATACGCGTATATCATCTACAATGTGCAGATTTCTTCAGTGTCGTGTATTAATACTAGTCGGAGTTCGAGTATCAGTACACGACACTGAAGAAGTCTGCACATTGTAGACGAAATACGCGTACCTGTCAAGTTAAGCAATAAAGGTAGTAGTAATTAAATGGAAATTACTAATGTTTTTTCTCATTTTCAATAAAAAAATGTTGTTTGATAGTTGAACTTATTCGATCCATCAACGCAATATAACAAGCAAATTTAACGTTCATACACAACAGTCATAAACCGATGCTTACAATGCAATAGGTCATATTAAGCTATCAAACTGAAATCCCCAGACGGCACACCGGCCAACCGCTCGGACGGTCTTAATTTAACGATCGCAGCACGAATGTGCTCCTCCAGGCATCTTTGCCAACGAGCTTACCAATGAATGTCATATAGCCGGATATCCTTCTTTGCTTCTTCTTGTTTTTTTTCTTTTTTCGCCGCAATGAAAGTTCTGCTATACTTGGAGGGTTGCCACATTATTTTTCGTTTCCATCTTTAATTTTTGCCAAAAAAATCTTTTTTATCTGTGTTTAACTACAAAAAATCTTGGTAAAAATCTTTACTTTAAAATTTCTGTTTTTAAAGGAAAAGAGATTAGTATATCCATGATTCATTTTCTCGGAGGAAATCGATCTTTGCACTTTAGCCCTTCTAACAAGCATCATAATGATAATGGATTATGAGGTATTTGTTTTGATTACTCAAAGTTCAAGGATAGGTAAACAAAATCGATACGAAATTAACAATCAATCATTGTTAGATGCGTGTACATTAATTTGTTAAATTTAGTTGTGAAGTCAATATTAGCTGATAAACTCCTCTTTTCCTCCTTTGGCATCTATTCGTACTCAGGCGGTTTCGGATTTTGTAGTTATTAAGATTGTATTGCGAGAAAACTCGCTCCACTTTTGCAAAAAATGCGGAATAAGTAAGAAGTTCGCAATGAACTTTCTTAGCAAGTGAAAAGCCAGCTTCCCATCTGCTCGTTTGAAATAAAGACGTTTTCTTCAACAAGTTGCAAAGTCTTCTGATTCTTTAACCTCGTTGTCCTTGCAGGCTACCATCATCAGCTCACGAAAATCATTTTTAATATCCTGTTCTGCACCGTTTTTAAAGAAGTACAGATATTGTTCAGTTATCAAATTGAACTCCTTCAAAGGGCACAGCTTCTTGGGGTCAATGCTCGATTCAGTAGTCAGAACTGGATCGTTCAGATCAAAGCGCTCAATGATCTGTTTAAATGAATCGGTATAAAGCACAGTAGATCGAATAACATGCTTCCTTCCTGGTCTCATAGGGAGTTGCAGATCTAAGCATTTCTCTAGCTGCTACCCCCATATACATTTTCGACTTCTTACAAAGATGTTTCTCGAAATTCGAAACTCCGAAATCATTCATGTGTTTTAGGTAATGATCCTCACAAAAAATTGCAATGAGTACCATCAGTGAGACTGCAGCTGATTGCAAATGTTCAGGAATTACATACGTTGCTTTTGATTGGAAGATATGATTCGCTTTGTTGATTAGTTGCTGTATGTAGCTTAAGGAGAAGTGACAGCGTCATCGGTCATAAAGATGACAACAATTAAACCGTTGTCTCAGTTGGATTAGAACGAGAAAAACAACAAGAGCTCCGAAAACCGTTCCATATGCCATTTAACAACTGACCTGAAACAATATGCCATCTGTTGGCAGACGGATGCATAACTGTGTCATCTGGAATTTATTGGGTCGTTTGAGGCGGAAGGATAAGTTACTGCAGATAAATTGCATCATTTGTTCCAGGTACAATGACAGTTTTTCGCATACGTAGCGTGCATAAGGAGCCAGTACATTTGATAACCATCAAATAAGGACAGTCTCGTTTCAGCAAGTTTTTGACGGATCGGCCTGAACCCACTATTACCGTTGCCCCCATCTGATACAAAGCCCACAAGCCTATTTTAGTAATAAGTGGCATCGAGCTGGCACTGGTTAACAATTGCGCAAAATATACATAAGTTTTCGCACTGCAAGATGCACTGCAAAAATCACGTTTGAAATAACTATGCTTCGAAGAGCAAAAATAACTACCGAGAACATTATTCTAACTTCCCAAAATTCCTCTGCATGAATGCATAAAAATACTTCTTAATTAGAAGAACAGTATTTTTGAGAAACAACCTCTTGGGGACCTTTGAAACAAACACTTCTCCAAGGGAATACCTAAAAAAAATACTATTTGGTGAACTATTTGTTAGAACCCTTGCAGACATCCTAGACAAAATTTGAAAAATGATTCTACAAAAAAACATTGCGGATTTTTTCAAAGTTAAGAGTTATATATATATATGAGATTATAGAATGCATGCAAAAAAATTTTCAAGATATCTCCAGCATATCCGGATTTTCTTCAAGAATTACTTCAATATTAATCGTATAGTTTTTGAGTAGTTCTTTCAGGTGTCCTCGAGGGATTCCTTTAAAATCACAAAACGCCACAAGATCAGGGATACCTCCAAACATTTCGTTACAAGAAAGTTTGGTAAAACTGCCGATGCAATGCCAAAAGAAACTTCTGAGAGAATCCCTGGAGGATTGTCTACAAACATCTGAATAAAACCTACAGAAACGTTAGATGGAATGTCTAAGAATCTTTGAGAAATTCTATAAAATTTTCTTCAAAATCTATCTTAAAAAATTATGGAGAAATCATTTGGGGACACAAACACAAACTGACTTTCAGACTGTCATCTGTCACTGTAGTGTAAGTGTCAATTGTTTTATTTTGCTTCTTAGGCCTAAAACAGCACACTGGAATTAGTATTGATAAAAATGTGGATCCTAAATTGTACTTATATTTAAAATTTGAGGTTTTTAAGTGGACAAGCAATTGTCAAAAATCTTAAAAATCTTAGTTTTTCTCAAAAATCTGTAATATTTACATACAGATATCTGTATAAAATAAATGAAAAAAATCTGTGTCAATCTAGATAAATCTGTACATGTGGCAACCCTGCTTGGAACAGATGCCGTTTTTTTCCCAGGCTCTTTTTAGCTCATCTTCGAAGACATTTCGAAACGATATCTCTGGTGTTGGTATTATCTGCTGCCGACGGCAAAGTCCAATCTGTTTGTTCTATGGTCATTTTTGGAGCAACTTAAGCTGGTGAAACGAAAATGTGCTACACAAACATTGCAATTTCCGCTCCGGACGCTGGACGGTCATTTTCACGTTTATTCGTTTATTCGGTGGATAGATATGGGTGGAATTATTCTGTTTGACTTCTTGAGGAGGGTGGAAGGCTGTTTGATTATTGTTTATTTCACTTCGATAATTGGTGCCGAAAACTCTGTGGTGGGTGCTTTAAAAGGTTAAACATGCTGTTCTGTTCTCAGGTCCATTCAAAAACCACTTCATTATTCTCGCTCTCTAAGCCCCCATCCATCCATCCATCATTGTTGAGTCCACTCATTTGGTTCATATTTCATCTCATTCACCCATGACTTTTCGCTCAATAGACCCCCGAGAAAATCTCCGCATAAACAATAATAACGCCCGCCGTCGGTCAGTCCATTCTTGGGGAGGGCAAAAACACACCTTTAACCTTCCGAAATGAAAGAAGAGCTCCATTATTTCTCATTTTTCTTCTCGAAAGGATCCAAAGGTTCGCTGTCCGAAGCTCTTGTGATAGACCGTTGGGGGGGAAAGGATATAAGCCCGCAATGAACCCATTTATCACAACTGGTCCAGTTGGCACGCGGTTGTAGAGTATGTAGCTTTAGGACCCAAGGTCTTTGGTTTGGTTTATTCTTGTTGAAAAGGATAAAAAAGGACCAACATCACTCCCATTTTCGTTACGATTGGTTTCCGGTTTCGTTTGCCCGAGGAAATGTTTTGTCAGTGTGCCCTTTATCTTGCTACTTGTGGGTCATTTGGAAACCGATGGAGCAATTCCGCGTCATATGGTTATTTTTTTGGAAACGATTGTCTTTCTTTTTCCTAAAAAAAAACTCTGTTCATTTGTAATAGCAGGCTATTTGTTTCTTAAAAAGCAACAAACGAAGTTAACAAGCATACACGCATGCCTGCCTTATGGCTGGCCCACAATTGATACGTTGTGGATGCGTTTGCGTGGATTTGACAGTTTTCCCATAGATTTTCTGTCAAATTTACGTCAACGCATCCGCAACGCAACAAACAATCATTGATTTCAAACATCTTCTTTCTTCTTTCTTAGCGTTTCAAGCTTATGGCTTTCACACTTAGTATTCTAAATGCCCCTCCACGGTAATTAATTGAGAGTTTTCGATGCCAGATACCATTTTCGCATTAGTATGATTGTGTGGCAAGTATAATCATACCCTATGCCCAGGGAGTCGAGAAAGTTTCCCTTAACGAAAAATGCCTAGACCAGACCGGGAATTGAACCTAGCCACCTCCAGCATGGTGGACCTAAACATCAAAAACGTTAAAAAAGCGTTACCTACTAGGGGAAGTAGCTGAACCAGAAGCCCCAAATCAGCTTGCTTAATTCAAGGAGTGGTGTGAAAAAGGAAAATCTGAATCCTCCTGGTTTTCGTAGTACCCTACACACAGGATTTTCAATCCCTCCCGTGAACATACAAAGCCCCCGTTGCCCGATTTTAAGAACAGAAGCCCCATTTTCATCTGAACTGTTCTCATTTGATGATATTGTGAAAGGTTCAAAGCTTCAAATACCTTGAAATTGGACCTAACACTTTGCTCGAATTCAATATCGTTGGCCTGGAATTTGGAATGTAATCCAGGATCTTTTGCCCATAAAAATGTCTATTGCCACCGGGTTCAATCCGTTGAATGGACAAATTTTAGGACAGCCGTGAATGAAGCCATAAGGACCGTAGAACGGCTCCACCGCTGGAGGAATGTAAATTCCTTTCCAACGTGATCTTTGATAGCGTGTTTCAAGCTCAAACTCGACCAGTTCCAGGAACGTCATTTCGCAGGAAACCTCCTGCAAATTTTCCTGTAGACTCGGAACACCTGATCATTTCAAAGTATACACGGCACGTGAACGCGAACATAAGCACATCATCAAGTCAAGAAACGCGGTAACTAGCGACAATCCGTAGACGAGTTTTCGCGCGAGACGTCGATGAGAACTCCTTGGAACTCGGTGCGAAGATTTCGTAACCGAACTACGAACAACAAGAGCGAGGAGTACTCGGACCAATGGATCCTCAAGTTTGCTAAAAATTTGTCCAGATTCTGTGCCGGCATCGATCATTACTCGCGAAACCACGAATTCGAAGATGAGATTTTCAATAGTAGAGTTCTCTCTCGCACTCCTTTCGTGTGGCAATACGGCTTTTTGTACAATTTGCTGTCAGAGAAACATATGAGCTTCTCTCATGGAACCTCTACAGCTTCACGATTTAGCTACATGGGTCTCCTAGGGATCATGTTTAAGCCCCTTTTGTATAATTTTTATGTCAAAGACATTGACGGTTGTCTAGGTGACAACTGTACGTTGAGACAACTTGCAGATGACGGCGTAGTGTCTGTCACGGGATCCGATGGGGTCGATCTGCAAGGGCCTCTACAGGATACCTTAGACAATTAGTCTACTTGGGCTCTAGAGCTAGGTATCGAATTCTCTACGGAGAAAACTGAGTTGGTAGTTTTTTTTCTAGGAAGCATCACCCAGCACAAACGAAGCACATTGTAGAGAAGATAGGAAATTTTCAACTCGGTTGAGTGTCATGCATATTTTATCATAAATTTGACAAATTTCTTATAATACTTAGAGATTTTCATACTTTTGTGTGTGTGTGTGTGTGTGTTGTGTGTGTGTGTGTGTGTGTGTGTGTGTGTGTGTGTGTGTGTGTGTGTGTGTGTGTGTGTGTGTTTATGTGTGTGTTTGCAATCAATCTTCCACTGACTGGCAGTGCTTTTATGGGAAACTTGTCTGCATTTCTTCAGTAATTCATATGTAATCACTATGTGCAAACATGTTTCGCCTCGGAGATTGAAAGTGACAGCTCTATTGAAAATTCAACGACCCATTTCAAGAATGCCTGTTCCTGCACGTACATTCTGAGGTCATCTTCACATGCAATAAGTCCCGCATGAAAATCTCCGCATATCAAATGGATACGTGAAGAGTTTTCACACTTCCAGAATCAAAAATGGACATTCTTGATCCTGGCGAGTATATAGTTAATTTATAGTTTTGATAATATAAAACGACCTCACCAATGTTCCTTTCCTGATAATGGAAAGCTCGTCCGGATGCGGGGGCGGGGCACTAAAATACAAAAAATGGGGAAAAAACTACCAACGCACAATCTATCTAAAGAAACACGACCATAATACACTAAGAGAGGGATTCCATTCACAACGTCTTACGAAAATACTCGAAAAACTATAATTTCACAATCTACTTGAGTTGAAAAAAGGAATAATTTGTTATTTTATTTCCGCGAAAATAACGCAGCAAAAGCAAAACACGTCATTTTCAAAGCACGGCTTGCTGCGATCCATCACACTTAGAGATTTTCATACTTCTACCCAAATTATAACCATACGAGAAGAGAAACTGCAAAAGTTGCTCAGATTCTTGTTAAATTTACCAATTCCTTGATATCTTTTTAAAAATAAGTGTGATGATTATTTTGATCATGAAATATATTTTAAACTATAAAATTTAATTAAACCAAAAGAGAGGTATTCTGGAAATTATCGTCAAAGCAAATAAATGTATGTCAATTCAAACGAAAACTTTGTTTTGTTCTGGCCACAAGTATATGTTTTATTTGTTTCAAAAGTACGCTGTGTTGAAAATAGCGTAACGTCAATGTTTGTTTTGAAATTATTCGCATTAACAAGAAATGTGTATATGTTTAGATTTGACAACTCTGAAAATCAAAATAAAGGTTGTACAGAATCAAATTGCACCACTTTTAAATGGCTGTTACTTTTTACCCGTTGGGTGTTTTCTATTGAAATTTTGGGTGAAATTAGTGAAGTGGGTATTTGATAACGCTGTGTAAGTTCCACTAGCGAATGTGCAATCGTTACGAAGATGGAGTCGGAAGAACAGCAACGGAGCAAAGAAATTTTGCGCACTTACTTCGAAATTCCGGATCTGTTCATCGTGCCATCAGCAGGTGTCTCGTGTTTTAATCGATACCACGAACGTCTGACCATTGATCGGAAATTAAAAAGTGGCAAAAATGGATCTCAGTATAGTGCTAAGCGATCCCAAACGGGTAGTTCTAGATTTCAAGAGGGAATCGCAACAGTTCAGTTCGGGATTTGGCGAAGAAACTGAATCTAACCAAAACTTTCGTGCAAGATGCGAAAAAAAGGGAAGGACTACACACGTACAAAGTCCAAAAGGCGTCGATTGCGGTAGGTAAAACACGTGCACGGAAGCTCTACACCCAGGTGTGGACGAAATCACATTGTCTCGTTATGCAAAGGGCGAACACGAAATTATTGCGACACATTCAACAGGGCATAACTTTTTTACCATTGGGTAAAAATCAACCAAATTTTTGCACACTTTCTCATTGATGTGTATTGTTTACATGCTGTCAAACTCGAAGTTGTGTTTTTCGATTCAACGAAAATGGAGGTGAACCAACGCGAGTCGAGAGAACAAATTCTTTCCAAACACCTGGAATTTCTGACCTGTCGCACCGGCAGTTGGGAAAAATGTTGAACACCGTCTCCAGAGTGTTAGCGATTCCAGGAGCGGTTGACGTTGGACCACGGCAAAGGATCCGGAAGAAAACCGGGACCGGAGAACAAAAAGACGGAGGGAAAGGTGAAGCGGATGATTGTGCCAAATCCCAACGTCTCAAGCCGTGATTTCGCTAAAAATATCGGCATGTTCGTGCAGAGCCACGTCCAGAATGCAAAGAAGAGAGCTGGACTACATACAAACAAGGTACAGAACTTCCCAAACCGGCGATGAGCGGCAACAATCGACGGCTAAAACTCGAGCACGGAAGCTCTGACGAGAAGATACTGACAAAATATGGCTGCTGTGTGATGGACGACGAAACGTATATAAAAGCCGATTTTAAGCAAATTCCGGGATTGGAGTTTTTCACCGGCAAGAGCAAGTTCTATGTGGACGACAAATTTAAGAAGAAGAAATGTCAGTTCGCCTCCAAATATCTCATTTGGCAGGCACATCTGCTCTGGGCAAGTACTGGGCAATGATGAAGCGGGAACTTCGGAAGAGCAAGAAGACAGTCAAAGACGAGAAGGACATATTAAGAAAATGGAAAAAAAAACTGAGAAACTGGTACCGGATGACACTGTAAAGACTTTGATGGAGGGCATCAAGCGAAAATGCGTTCAATTTTACACTCAAAGCTCCATCGATTAACTTTTCTTTTGATTTTTGAAGTAAATATTTGTATAAAACTACCCTAAAATTTTGGTTTGATTCTAAACATTATAAGAAAATTGGCATGACATTTTTCGGTGTCGCAATAATTTCGTATTCGCCCTTTATTACTGCTCATCATAAA